>BJBW01006799.1:410-108997 GCA_004320125.1 Scolopax mira
CCTGAGTAACATGCTCTAGCTCTGGGCAGTCCTGCTTCAGCAGGGGAGTTGGACTAGATGATCTCTATGGTCCCTTCCAACTCTAAAAATAATTCAGTGAAATTCAATTCAGTGAAATCTCAAATTCAAACAGAAGATCCTGCCAGTATATAGAGTGAATCATCAATGTTCCCGTGTTTGTATTAAGATCTCATCTTTAGTGCTGCAAGCACTGCTTTGCAACTGCTTGTATAAGAGTAACATCCAAATGAGAGCAGATGTGAAGAATGGCTACTAGGATGGCAAACAGAGAGGCTTTTCACCCAAGGAAGCTGGAAGAGTTTGGTTTCTTTAGTACAGCAAAGTCAGAGCTAAGGAGGAAAAGGCATAAGTGGCTTCTACAAGCAAATTAGGAAGGTATTTGAGCTACTGAAACAAAGGATAGACTTGACAAAGAGAAAATAAACGTAAACTGGACACAAGTAAATTTAAACAGGGAATGTGATTTCTAACTCTCAAAAGAGTGAAGTTCTTAAAGAGCTTTTGGATAGAAGCAAAGGTGGAAACTGAGCTTCTAGGTGGCTTGCAATCTGTCTAGGAAAGCAACTGCCCAGAGTATCAGGCATGATTCAAGCAGTCCCTTTGGGCCCTATTTCATACCAGGGCCCTAAACCTGGTAAATAGAAGAAGAAAAAAAGTTGCAGGGTAGACTGGAGACCCCAAGACACGTTAAGCAGGTATTTTACTGAAGTCAAAACATAGCATCAAAAAAGCAAGACGCTCTGGAGTGGACTAAGGCTGCTACTGACAAGTGGGATGGGAAGAAAGGCTTCTATTTTCAGCAGTGAAAAGATCTTGTAGCCCCAGTAAGTAACTATGGAAAGAATACAGGCTCAGGGAACAAGGCTGATTAGGACATGGTAACTGTTCAGGCTCTACCTTAATAACAAAGAAGTCTTTAAGAATTCTCCTGCATGAATTAAGATTTCTGCACAAAATATGCCACATGCTTAAACAAACAGTCTCTTATTTTCTACATGTTTTTTTTTCTCTACTGCACCTTAAAATAAATAGTGGGGGGGTGGAATCGAATCCGGATTGAATGAGAGTGTTGGATTAGGGAAAATACTGAATGTTCCCATTCTTGAAGACTGCAATTATTAATAGATGGACGTAATAAGAAAAAGGGAACTGCCCAATGTAGCTGTTCTGAGACTGGAAATTCTGGACCAGAAAATATCAAGCACACAGAAATATCCTGTCATTTAGCATACAAGGGAAATCTGGGATCTCAAGTGGCAGAAGACTAGACTGCAGGGGAAGGGAAGGAGGCAAGGTCACTGAACCCCTAATACATAGAACGGTGGCATCTAAGGTATCGCATGAACTAAAGCCTGAGGGAAGCAGCATTAAAAAACAGACTACATCTGTCTATGCACTAAGAATGATGATCCCCGTCAGACGTGGTTTCCTGCAGGTCTGTTCACTGTGACAGGTAATAAGGATTGGCTGGTGACTATTTGCCTGATGTCTGACCAAAGCACATAAAGTGTAGAACATGTCCCAGTACAGTGCACAGGTTCCCAGCTGTGTGCCAGGAATCTACTTACAGGGACAGAATAGTAAAAACAGGAGTTAAAACCCAAAAGCCCTTCCCCTCAATTAAGTAGACCTAGTAGAGAAAGAGGAGTTCCTTCCAAAGGAGGATAAAGTAGTCCTGGAGTCTGAGCAGAAGTAACAGTGGTGCATCTACATCCAGAAACCACTTAGAAGAATCTCCGTTCTCCATACGAGTAGGGCAGGAGAAAGAGTGGACACCTTGATCGGTCTCTCTGCTTCCCCTGAAGGAGAAGATTTCTGCAGTGCGGGGTCCACTGCTTCAGTGGAGGCTTCCCATAGCATGGTTGCCCTGTCACTCATGCAGCCCTCAACAAGGCCAAACTAGCCATACTGCATGTTCACATGTCACGAAAGGACACTGCATATTTTAATCCTCCAATGTCCTCACAAATTCAATCTTTGACTTCTAGGCACAGCTCTCTATTAAAAATGTGAAATACAGAACCACAAGACAGCTGAGGATGGAAGGCATTTCTGGAGATTGTCCAATCCAAATCTGTGCTCAAAGCAGGGTCAGACAGAGCAAGTCCATTTTGATTTTGAGTGTCTCCAAGAAGGGAGAGTCTACAATCTCTTCAGGCAACCTCTTCCCAATTATTTTTCACCTTAACGGTAAAAAAAGGTGTTTCTTATGTTTAAGTAGAAATCCCTTTATTGCAGATTGTGCCCATTGCCTCTTGTCCTGTCCTTGGGCACCACGGAGAAGAGCTGGATTCCATCATCTCTTTACTCACCCTCCATGAGGTATTTATACACATGGATCAGATCTCCTTGAGCTTTCCCTTCTCCAGGTTGAACAATCCCAGCTCTCTCAGCCTCTCCTTGCATGTCAGATGTTCCAAGCCCCTAACCATCTCAGTGGCCCTAAAGATCAGGGCCTTTGTTGACCTATTTAGTGATACTTTTAAAATGTATTTTTACATTAAAATGTTTACATTTTAATTTTTACATTTACATTTTTACATTAAAATGTACTTTTAAAATTTGACTCTCAATTTAAATTAGAAGGTGGTATGTCTTCTTATCCACTTTCCATTATGATTATTGTCAGAAATTACAAACAAGTTTTGTACTTTGAAGAGACAGAATATATTTATGATTAAATGCTTCCTGTGTGTTAACTTGTTCTTGAAGGAATATATATTTTTAAAGATATTTGAGTGAGATTTGAAACAGAGAGAAACACTGTACTCAAACTATTGTTTTCCAGATCAAGTTGCCCCTCCATGATCCAGTGCAATTGCCATTTCTTCTAAGAAAAGCAGGGTCTGCAATTAAGGCATGTTAATAAATCTCTAATAAATGTAGTCTATAAAGAAGCATTGCTTTCATTCTTTGAAGTTATTTGAACAGGGTTAAGAACATGTGTGCAGACATCACAAGGTTTGCCGATAATATGAAATATTTTTAGAAAGTATGCTCACGTATTTGTGAACAGAATATACAAAGACTTCTGCCATCTGTGGGAATGCATATTAAGGCAAATATTGCATGGAAAACTATGTAGTTTTCCAAACGTATAAAGAAATTAGTATATAACAAAGAGCAATGCTTTTCAGGGAGCGAAATGACCAGATTTTGAAGCATACTAAGCACCTACTGAGAACAACAGCTAATGGGTTCCTGATACTTATGAAGGCTTACCACAGCAATTAAAGGTTAGTTAGTTTCAAAGAAAAAAGGTGGGTTGTAAATCATGTTCATTTTGGATAATAAGCCTTAGATGACATTATTTGAAACATCACCTTGTATTTAGTGAGATTGTAGCTTAATAACCTTAAGCTCAATTGAGGTGGCTCAAGTCAGTGCTACTGTGGTAATATAAACAGAAGTAAAGACCGTCTGAACACACAGTGTTTCTCTCAAACTCCTCAAAGTCTTTCATGATTCAGTATCCCAGGTCTGAGTGCTCCAGCATTAAAAAAAAAAAAAAAAAAGTATGGAAACCAAGACCCGACTTTGAATTGACCAGCTGATAAAAAAATCCCCCTCTCCTTGTGAATCAGCTTTCAGAGGGCTCAGGAGAGGGGAGCTTGTGAGGGAGGGAAACATAATTATGTCAGAAGATCTCGTCCTGCAGTTCCCTGCCAGCTTGGACCACTGGCAGGCAGCCAGCGCCCATGCCAGCAGCAGCCCTCATGGAGGTCCTGGGGAGCTCAGGGGAACCAGCTCCCCAGCACAGGGGATTCTGGCATTCGGATTCACATTGAGGTCAAGGGCATTAGGGTGGAAGCTTACACATTTCTTCCTGGTAGGGGGATATGTATGAAAGCATCCCATCTGGCCTCAGTCCCATCACTTATCCTACTTGTTTCAGCTTATTTCCACACTCGGGCAACCCCACATGGTGGTTTGAGGTAAGTATGTCAATCAGTCTTAAATAAAGTTGAAGCTCTGCCTCAGGAGTGCTTTGCTGCCAAATACCTGTGCTTTAATCACTGTGCTGGCAATCCCAGTAGATGATCCCCTAGTACCATACTGCACTCTAAGAAAGGTACAGCACGGCTCCATGCTGTATTCCATGTGTATCCCATGTGTATAGTATATAAAGAGTGGAAGAGTTCTTGTGAATTTAGGATTTCCAAATATACACTTTTAAAAACTTAGTTTCAACTAAAATCTTAGTTGAAATCAATGGGACAACCTAATAGAGAAATGATTAGAAAATCTGAAAACTCCCTGATTAGTCAGAAGAAGTAACAGAAATTTACGTTCAGAAGAATTCTGAGCACCTTCTCTGTGCTCCCATCTGTGGGGATGGGACTCTCTCATCTACCGAGAAATCTGATGAAGCGAGACTGAACAGGATCACATCAAGAGCCGGGAAGCCCCTCCTATTCAGAAAGTAGTTTATGTAAAAAGAGGAGCTATTTTTTTTCTTTTGCTGTATTTTACATGTCTGTAAATCTGATTAATATAATCAACAGCTTATTTCTGAAGAGTAGAAGCCTACCTTTACACCTTAAGTGAGCAGCAATCACAGAAATCAGTTATTATTATCCCTGTAAAATGTACTTGAAAATTTAGTCTTTTTGAACTTATTTGTGGTAGCCTATTAGATAGACATCCTAATTCAGAATTTTAAACAATGACATCTGAAAATGAATTTTGATTTAATAAAAAGAAACCAGAGAGATTAATTTGGAAAATTAACTACTGAGTACATACACTCAGATTTACTGTGACTTCGAAGAATTTGAGCAAGAGCATAAATTCATATCCATATACAGTTAAGGATTATATTCTTCACTAAACTTGCCATTAGATATTTTAAGAAATACCAAATAATATTGTGCTTCCTGTGAAGAACTGCTGCCTGCCCAGTAGTACTTACAACAAGACTAGCATCTTATCACTGTTAAGCAGAATACGGGAATCAGTCAAGAGATCCAAGGTTTATTTTTTTTCCCCTTCTGACACTGAATATATGATCTGCAGTTCACTGGGTTTTGTGCTGCTGTATTCCCAATTATAACCTGGCAAAATTGTTTTCCCACTCTATAAGCGACTTTCTCCACAATAGATGGAAATTGTGACCTGAGGGCTATGCACTTTTATTCCATTCTACAATAAGTGTAGTATTTCACTCTACAATTCATTCTACAATGAGTATTTCATTCTACAATAAGCACCTACTGAACAGTAAGAACTAAGCTATTGCTAATTCTGTAACTGATGCACAAAGACAAAAGCTCAATTACCAATTCACAGAAAGCTTATTAAGTAAATTGTAAAGGGTTGCAAACTGGCAGTGACTCTGTGGTGAAAGGTAATGCATCAACAACTTCAAACCTTGCCTAGCTTGATTTTTACTTCTCCCTTTTACTGCCACTCTGGTAACTTAAAGAAAAGTGGTATGTGCTTAATCGTTCTTGCAACATATCCAGAACAATTGTACCTTGGTGCCTGCATAACTGTAAGATTGTATGCCGTGGCAGCCCTCTTGGTTCTGTTTCTTATTTTGAAGACAAAATAAATTTGACATTGGCCCAGCAATTACACAATTCATTATAAAGAGGTGCCAACAAAATCCCTTATGTCTCAGGCTCCTTTATCCTCTAGTTCCTCCACCAAGAACCACTGGAAGGAATATTAACAGGAGAAAATATTTTGTCATGAATATGAAGTGGATACAGCCTCTTTCCACGAACACATGTTCTGCCTTTTTGTTGCAGTACTCTCAGGTTTAATTTATTCAATATTTAATGAACATACTCATTTTTATTTTTTTTCTCTGCTTTGATCATAGAGCATCTTCAAAGAGTATTCATGCACCATTCATGCAAGTGCCTTCATTTAATTGCTCAGGTAATTCACCACATGTGCTCACCAGGCTGGAGGAGCAACAGAATTTTTCTGGCATTAATACTCTCATGTGAATGGTAAACTGGGAAGTGATGAATGAAGCATTTTCTATTGAGTTTGTACAACCATGGACATCATGGGCACAACCACAACAATAACGATGCATTCAGCTTAGAAATATGATTTCCATGGAATTGCGCCAGTAAAAATCGGTCACTTGAAAACCTAAAAAAATGCATGGAAAAGGAATGGTACAAAGAAAGGCAAAATTAGTTCATTTGGAAACTGCAGAACACACACAGTAATTGCTGCCTTCTGTAACACCTATTTCAACTTGTATTATTCTATTCAATTACGTCTATCGCCAAAGAATCAAAATGCCTCCAGGAATCATGGATTAGCATAATATAAACAGAGTTCAGGTGACCCTAGTATGAGGTTTGAAAGGAACATGCTACAATGTACAAGAGCAGAGCTGCATTGGAGAGGCAAATTGAGAAGACACCTCTCTACACTAGCCCAGAAGAGTATCTAACGTGCCATTGCTATTTAGATAACATTGTGACAGGCACTTTACAAATTACCCGGAATTTATGACCCAGAGCGTGACATCATTACTCATGCTGAAAACCAGCATGTAACGGCAGCAGCCCCACAGAAGTCAGCAGACTATCAGACCTGAAGTCACGAGCAAGGGTTTCACCATCTAGCTCAACTCTGTCCCTGGCCAGATAACCTACAGACCCACAGACGTACAGGTTTTGCAGCAAAGGTACATAACAAATCTGAAAAAATGTTCTCCAGTAGCAAAGTGGGAAAGGAGGGGAGGGGCAGGGAGAGAAGCTGGAGGCTTCTCTAATGCTTTGTTAGGCTTCCTGGCTCCAATCTTAAAAAAAATAAGCATCTCAATGGATACAGGATTTTTTCCCCACTCCTTTTTTTTTTCTTAGTGCAAGATCAACTACAGTTTTCTTAAGGAGGAAAAAAAAAAAAAAAAAGACGGCAATGTTAAGAATATTGCCTTATCAGTCAGCTACATACGAGAAACAGAAGAGTTGTCAAGACAATATTAAAGGTTTTAATGATATGCCAATGCTCCTTTGGGAGGATACAGGCTCTCTAAATCTTTTTTGAATATGATACCAACTTACAAATTACCCACATCTCATTCCTGTGTTCTCCTTTATCTTTGCCTCCACTCTTCCTCTATGATTGCTATAGTTTTTGTATTTTCATTTTCTTTGTGGAGTTGAGCTCTAATCATACTTGATCCTAGCCATATTAGCTTCTTTTTCATGAAAGGGGAAGACTTTTATAACCACAGCAACAAATTTCTTTGTGACATGATTTATCTCGTTCCTTTTTATGGTGGTGAGGCTTTTTTCCTCTTTAATTACCCAACAGAAGCAAAGCCTCTCATCCTTTCCTCATCTTTATGTACTTTGCTTTCAACCAGTTCCAGATGACAGCATGGAAGAAAGTTTTCCAGCTCAGTACAGCCACCTCCTCTTGTATATTAGAGCTGACTTGCACTATGGAGAACAGGCTACAGAGTTTGGACTGACCACCCAGTAAGAGTGTCTTCTGCTGTGAATGCTTCTTACAGTAATATTCCTTAAAATTGGCTCTTCCTCACAGGCTCTGTGAAGATCCCAGCCCTTCCAGACCTGAGCTGTGGAGGTCTCATTCTCTCAGATCTCATCATCTGTTCATCCACTAATTCCCTTGAATGCTCTGAAGGATTTATCAGGACTCCTTCGTTCTTCAGCCCTGCAGCACTTGGACTCGCTGAGCACTCCCAGCTCCATCCTTTGCCTCCTTTGCTTCTGCCCAGTGGTGTCCACAGGCACATGTCTTGTGGCTCAAACAGCCTGGCAGCATGCAGCAGCACACTTTGATTAAATGGTCACAGGATAAATTCAGCCATTCCTTTTCCCTCCCCCTCTTGCCCTATTTTATGGTATCTATCGCTGTTTCCATGGGAATTGCCTTTCTCCATTCAAGATTTAACATTCTTATTTTGGAGGGGCAAAAGCTTTCTCTGTCAAGGAGCAGCTGTGCCAGCGGACACAGGCAGTCACAAAATGACAACGTCTGAGCTGGGTCACTCGCAGGTGGACACCCAGGTTTGCCCAAATGTGCAGCAACAACAAGGTTTGCTTTCAAGGACTCGCATGATTCCCAGGCTGCAACCAGCCGGGGGGCTGCACTGGCACTGGAAAGTAAACTCTTTGATAGTCTCGACCACTTCTGCTGCCTTCTGTCCTCGCCTGCAGAAGCTGCTGGTGCTGTCTTGATGGCACACTGCCCTGTCACTCCCCTGCGCTGCTGCCCCTGGCTTCTGGCACTGGGGCTGCTCCTGCCCGTGGTGGTGCAGTGGGAAGCCCGGGCAGCTGCCCACCTTCTGCTGGGGCACCACCACTCCCCTCCAGTGAGACAGGCACAATTTTTAAATGCTGCCTGGGATGGGACTGTATTTGGAGGGGAAGAGATCTCAATCTTGCACTGCTGTTTAATGGAGCTCCATCTCCCCCTCCCCCCCCCCGTTTTTTTTTTTTCCTGAAGAATTATGGCCAGGGAATCCCAGGCACCCCAAAATCTCCTCAAAAGCTGAAAAGACCATGGCAGAGAAGCTGTAACTTCCAGTGGCACCAACCTGGGCAGATTCTGAGTGCTGCAAGCAGTGGCCCTGCAGCCCCTACTCTCAGCATCTCTCAGCCACGGTGGGGGACCAGAGCCAGCTCTGCCAGGGGCCTGGGCAGCCCTTGGGAAAATATTGCTGTAACGAATAGCTGACTGACATTTAGCCACGCAGAGCCTTTTGTGCAGCTAGGGAAATATCACCGTGCGTGTTCTGTTCTAGGAAGCGCAGGGGCCATGCTTTGCAGACAGATGTTTGCAGAGGGGAGAGGGGCGCTGGGGAAGGGACCTTCCCTTCGTTCACAGCAAACAGAAGCAAAACTCCACCTTTACCTTTAGGTGAAGGTAAGTATGTCAAACCGCTGACATCAGAGGGGAAATTCCCTCCCTCTGTGCCGTCTTCACCTATCTTGCATTGCTGTAGCAAAGCCAGAGGTTGCTAAATAACACATGGAGTGAAAAATAAAATAGCCCATAACTCTGCAACAGTTGGAAGGGATTTTTAGCTCATTCTTCATGTCTTTCACGTGCTGTGTTGAAATATGAGGCCAAGAAAGAGGCCAAAAGACTTAAAAAGGCCTATCATGAGGTAATTCAGCCACAAGCCCTGAGCAGGAGAACACAATGATAGCAGTGTGCTTGCTGTTTGCACAGAACTTGAAATATCAGAGCTCTATAGACCCTAAAACGCACAATTAAAAATGAAACAACTCCTTGGGGCCCAGAGATTACCCACATCTCCCCCTCTGAAAATGTTTCACTCAAGTGTCCTATAAAATTGGTAATTGCTTGTGGCACCTGTACAACATAGCTGTTGAGGAGAAACCCATAAAAGAATGACTGAGGTTAGGTACTAATGCTTACCATTTTGTCTTCCAATGATCATCATCACATGCAAAGGACAGAAGATTCAAGCAGCAGCAAGCAGCATGTAAATTCCCAACCTTGGGAAAGGCAGATCTTTGCCATACAAAGGTCCGGGTTCTTCAGCAGGAACATATAAGGGAACCATCCACAGAACAAAAGGGGTCAAAGAAACAGACTGCATGGAGTCCACTTCTTGAGCAAGCACAGATTGGCTCCTGGGTTTTCTTCCTCCTCAAGGCTCTCCAATGGTGAAGGCAGAGCCCAAGAAAGCAAAAGGCAGTGGTTTGCCACTTGGCCACAAGGGCAAAAGTGGGTTTATGTCACTTCTGTACCCCCACAATTCCCTCATGGAGCAACTGCCCACAGCTGCCAGAGGGGATCTGGGTAACTTCTGGCATCTAATGCAGGTGGAGGTAATACCAGCTAGGGAAGAGGCAGAGAAGTCCTCAAATCTGGTGCTGAGATTGAAACCTGAGAAGACCAGGCTGGCAGCAGGAGGATTAAAATACAGGGCAGTGCAAGAAACATGGACCCAGTTCTTACTAATTGCTGGGCATCATGCATGGACATATTTGTAGTACTCATGGGATGGCAAACATGCAGAAGAAATAAGTGGAATTACAAAACAGCCCAGCCTATTAGGCCACTTACTTGCCAAGAGGGCTACCTGCCCCACAGGTGTTTCTGGCAGGCCTTCCATGTTTTAGCTAGATCCATTTTACTCAAGTGGGGAGGGTGTCACAGATGCTTGATCCCACAATCATTGCTAATGTGGCATTTACAACTGCAGGATCATAATGTAGAAAAGCAAAAATCAGAAAGGAAAAATGAGATGTAGTAAGTAATATCACTGCCCCCCTTGACTGAATCAGTGTAGCAAAGAGAAAAAGAAACCCTTTCTGGAGTGACTAAATACATACAGAAGAATTATATGTTAAATAAACCTAAAAACACATGCCAAATTTAAAACCTGAGAACTCTAGCTTAAATGATAGCTTTAAAATATTAACATAGGTTAATATTCACAGTTCACAAAGTGGATAGATTAAATTATTCACACTTTCTTTCTCAAGTGCTAGTAATTTCAGCCACTGTCTTCAATTTGCACTTCTCAGCAACTGCAAAAGAAGGGAAAGTATTGTTAGCAATCTCACAAGACTGTCTTTTCTTTTAGCCATAGCAAAACGATGATATAAAGATAAAACCTAAACGTGAAGACAGTAGCTGTCTCAACCAGATGGTGGCACTATAAGCACTTGTTATCATAAGGGCATTATAAATAGAGGGGGGAAAAAAATCAAACCAAAACCAAAAAATAAACCACTGTAAGAACTGCAGTATCACTTTAAAGCACTGCATCTTTTAATTTATGAGAGACCTTCACCGATGGCTAAACATACATGAATCGCCTGTGTTTCTGAGCCCAAACGAACAACATGCTGAAAAGAAATAGAGTGTCTTGTGACATTTTAAAATATGCTTTCAAAAGGAAAACAAAAAACTTTCTTTCTCCATTCCTTTTCCAGTCCAAGTTTTTCAAACTGTTCTCAAATAGCAGGGAGGAATCCCAGTGGGCTGCCAAATGACCTCTCTCTCCGCACCACTTACATCAGCACATGGATATCAAAATATATCAAACGCAGAAAGCACGGGGCACTGACTCAAAACTGTTTCTTGAGCAGATTAAGTGGCAGGGTGTACAGGAAAATGATCTGGTATTTAATATATCAGCAGCAGCAATTTGCGAAATGTACAGATTGTGTTTGTTACTGTGTATAAAGCAAAAAAGTAAGGAAGATAGGAATTCTGAGAGGAAAGTTTGGCTTCTCTGGTGGCAGTGGGACTTTTGCTATTGATTTCTGTGTGGCCAAGATCTCCCCATAAGGGTCACATCAAAATATACAGGATGAGACTTTTCCACAGAAGCGTGAAACCACGTGCATTGGTGTAACCATTCCTGGTTTACAGGAAGAGAGGTGGGAAAATCAACCAGATAATATGCCTGAAGGTACAATGGATGGATGCTCTGCCTATTGGAGGGAAAGAAAAGAAGCATGCAGCCCTCCAGACATCATACTAACCAAGTTTCCCCGCTAACAACAAAGTTAGTTAAAATTTTTCTCCTACTTCTACTGCATTAGTCACTATTTCTTCAGAGCCTGCTTTGCCTTCTTTCATGTGTCATTTTTTAGGATTCTTCTTTTTTAAAGAGTATAAATACTCTTTAAAATTCAGAGTAAAAAATACTCTGCTTTCCCAGGTTGATCTCTCAACTCTTGTATTTTGTTATTCTTTCTTGTGCAAAGATGAAAATATTCATTTTCAGTATTCCAGTCAGTATTCCTTCAGGTCAGTATTCCTTCCATTCTCTCTCACCAATAAATTACACAGTTATATATACTGCTTTAAATTAATTAATTTCAAAGCATTTAACAAATGAAGCCTGCAACATCACTGGTTTACAGATGGGGAAATGTGAGAGAACTCAGAACCAGAACAACATTTTAGATACTGATCCTGCAAACACTTGTTCATATGAATAACTTCATGAGAGCATTTGATGTGGGTACTTAGCTACATCAAGTTGCTTGTGTGCAAAAGTGTTTGAGGACCAAATCCTTACCCACTAACAGCAGCTGCAACTGGCTTCTCTTCTTCTTCTTCAAAAGAGTCTTGAAAAAAACTGTAATTCTTGAGCATAATATTGTTTTTAGCAATAACTCCTCAGAATGGGAAGTAGTAAAATCCAAAGTTGTGATTAAAAATAAAATCTAATTTCCATAATGGTGCAGATTTTTTTTTTTCTTTAACCATGAAAAACATAGAGTAAAAATTTCCCTGTTATTTTTCACATCGAAAAGTCAAAAAGTTGTGTTGCCAAAAGCTTCTCAAGTTTGGTAGCAGTAACAGCATGTTTGAGGTTGTTACACGGGAGGTTTCACCACATGACATTTCAGCTGCTGGAAAGTGTGGGAAATATCAGGAATTTGCCTCAATTATATAAAGATACTTTATTCGTAGCAAACTCACCATTATTCACTGTATTGTAAATTAAAAAAAAAGTATATAAACAAACTACAGAAGGCTAACAGCCATGATCCCAAGGGAACAACCGTAATGTAGAGATACACGGCACATACAGGAAAAGGCTGAATATCTGGCTTCTGATTCCAGTTCTCCTGAAGGAAATTTTTTTTCAACTTATACATTGATGATAGATAGACAAACAACATGGGGAAGTCAACAATTTGCCAAAGCCTGATGAATGCAAAAGATGTTGTTTCTCTCTTTCCTGGACTTCCTCCAGCCAGTCATATTGCTCCAGACCTTTGGGACTCACATCTTCAGTGAACAGCATAGCAAATGACACTTCCCTTCTACTATCAAAAATAATCAGTGCCATTCCTTAAAACTGATAACGGTACTGTGCATACCCACTGGACTAAATCCTACATTTAGGAGGGATTTGCCATTTTTTTGATTAGCAGTCTGGTCTGTCCTACCTTGCCTGATTTTCACACACTGGGTCAAATAAGAGTTAACAGCAGATGAAGCAGGGCCCTAGAGTTCTGTAGAAAGAAAATGACTGGAGAACCTGAAGCATCACATTCATATCATTAAACAGGCTGGACAAAGTAATTATGAAATTAGAGAAAATCTTCTTGATAAAGTTTAAATCACTTCCAAAGGACATAACTTTCCACAGAATATACACCTTTGATTGTTTGTTTGTTTGTTTAGTCCTGGACTAATGAAAACATGGGGAGTTACCTTGCCTTACATTTACAAGAGATTAATTATTGTTGTGAACAGTTCCTTCACTGAAATGAAAATGCTCTGAATCAAGATGAGAGAAAAACTCCACAAAATTAAACTCTGTATGTATGTGTGCATGTGTGTTCATAATCACGCACTTTTTTTTTTTAATTTCCCTTCCTAGAATGCAAAAGAAATCTAAGGACATGTCTCAGAATGAATAATCTAACTGACTAAGCATTTCCTTAAGGAAAGAGAAAATGAGGAAATGGCACCATGATTTGCTTCTTGTTTTTCTCAGTAAAAAATTATTTTTACTTACAGTTTCCCAATGAAAAAAACCCACACAAAAAAGGATATCCTCATGGGGATGTGAGCTCACTTCTGCACACTCCAAGATGTTAGTCATTCCCACTTTGTTCCTCTTGTTCAATAGCTTATCCTTGCTCAACTTACAGAACGTAAATTCAATGGGACTTTATCAGGCTACCAGACCAGTAGGGAAATAGCTTACATTTCCTTCTGATATTGTGCTCTACTTGTTGAGGCCAAAGCATTCAACAGAAACCCATCAGCAGTCTTACAGGAGATCCTCAGTCACTACACTGAAGGCAAAGTTGTGATGAATTAGCCTACAGCTACAAACTCAAACTCAATGATGTCCTATCAGCAAAACACTGTGAGGGTCTTTGTGCAGAAATGCTTTACAAAAAAGAGCTTTGATTCGACATACACTTTAAGCGACCTTCATGTCGGACTCATTTCTCTCATTCCTCAGCTTCTCTGATGGATCTTTTCTCTTTCCCAAAGGTGATCAGATGAAAAAGGAATCCCACAAAGAAGAATCACACAGGGCTCTGGCCCATTTGCCAGTATGGCAATGAGGATCGCTAAGTAGCAAAATTAAACCATAGTTTGCTCTGTGAGTTTAACCTGTTTGTATGAACGTGCTTTCCTGAGGACCCACCATGTTCTCACTGATGCGGTCCTGTAGCAGTGTAGTAGAACACGATTCCACCCCAAGTGAGATCACTGGGTTCACAGTGAGAGGTTGTTTCGTAAAGGAGCATTGCCAGGAAGAGTACTGGATTACTCTTTTAAACCCACTTCATCTGCTATTTTCAGCTTATCAGTAATAAAAAAACAAGTAATTTCTTTTCCTGTATTTGGTCATTATGTTCCTCCTTTTACCGCAATTTATAGTTCAGGATAATCCATATACTGTGATATAAAGTGGAATAACAGACTCAACAAATTTTCTACTTAAAATGCTTCAGACTTAGGTTTTCAGTCTTGTCAGGCCAAGCTCCTTTCTTTTGTAGAGCTCAGACCAGAGTAGATGAAGAAAACATTGTCTGGTTATCTGCTTGATGATATGTGACAAGCAGACCCAAGATATGTGACCCTGACAAGCAGAAAGCTTGGGCAAAGGGGTCCCTCTGCAACCAGCATCCCGCCAGGCAGGGAGCAGCTCTCCTTCTGCCTAGAGCACTGGGAGATGCTGCGAGAGCTCAGGAGGAGAACAGAGCAATCCAGCCCAGAGCCAAAGGAGCATGTGAGAGTCATCTATCTCCTAGAAAACTGTTGGAATGCACAAACTCCACAAGCCCACTTGTAAAACAGTGTCCCTCAAGCCTCAGAAAATGCCCAGAGATAGCCCCCAAATCCCTAGTGCTTCATTACAGAGTAGTGCAGGAGAACACTCCCCGCACTGCCTCAATATCGGGCAGTTGGGGGATTTTGGAAGCTCATGGTATGAGAAGCCCAAAACATTAATTTCCTCAGGCTTTATTTCCCCACATCTGTCTGAAATGCACTAAATTATATCACTAAGTAGGACCAAATTTATCCTTACGATTCTTCAGAGAAGTACTACAGAGTAGAGATTGTAGAGAGACTCTCAAGCGAAAGGCTGGTTTGCTCAGCCTGAAACACTGTGTTCATTCAACCTCTGGTTCAAAGTGTTTTCAGCAGCATCACGATTCCTTGGGTCTGGGAACCCTTGAAACTTCAGGGCTCCCAGGCCACCAAGGAAGAAGGACTCTGGTGGCTGATGGCTCCCCGAAGTCCTGGCAATGCCTGTCAGCTTTGCAAAAGTGATATCCTTGTGGAATTGCAGCAGGATAAGAGCCTTGCAGCTGCACATGGCACCTATTTCACAAACCCATCAGAGATTTCAGAGTGGGAGAAGAGTTGATTCTGCCCGCTCTATAATGCAAACCTAACTTTACAATGAATTTTTTTGTGAATTGGGAAAGTCGACTGGGATTTTTTGACTAGCTTTGTACATAAATACTAAAAACTCTCTAAGCAACAGCTCTAAAACAGAACTGGGATAATTCACCACAATCATCAACACTCAGGAAATCATATACATCTTTTAGTGGCACCTTAGACACTCTCCCTGGTGCCGTAAAAAAAACCAACCAGAAACTGAATCTAGATTAAAAATACATACTGCTATTATGTACTATCGTTGCCAGGCTTCAGAAGAATTAAATCATCTTTCTACTAACGGAGAAGGCAACCTCAGCTAAAACCTTCTAGACTAACTAAAGCAAAAATCAGTAGTGATACAGAAGTGACTGCAGAAGGAAGATAAAAGCCACTGACAAGAACAGGCCAGGCTATGACACAGCCTTTCACAAGCCAGCTGCCGCATTACAGGAAAGCCTGCAAAACCCAGGAAGGCTCTCAGTGTCCATAAATTAAAAGCAAAAATGGAAAGATAAAGCCCACTATAAAGCTGAAGGGGAACAAGACCGTTGCTCCAAAGAGCTGTTTTCTGGTTGAATGATGAAACTATGAAGGAGGCCAAGACAAAAAGGCTTCTTCAAGATGTCTGGGGGAAAAAAAAAATTACAAATCTTTAATTAAAAAGTTTGTGATTGGGAAAGCTATATGTGTTCCTAGAAAGTGGGGAAGATAGCAGACAAATTTCTTACTAGATGGGCAGCCTTGTGCCAAATGAAGACTCGGGAACTGACAGACCTAGAGGATGCAATCCTAGCCTGAAGGGATGTGCTCAATACCCTGGTAGCTAAGCCTGGGTATTCTACTACTCCAGGATCTCTAACTTTCAGACTTAGGCAACACATGTAGTGCTTGAACCAAGCTGAACCTGTCCCAGCATGGAGTGGGTCCTGGGACTGAAGGCTCCTGCCTCCACTGCCGCCTTTACACTGCAGCACAGCTCCCGAGGCTGAAAGGCTCTTTAATCATAATGGAACACTCCCTTTTTGTTCCAGATATAGGCCACAAATCCCACAGAGGGACTGATAAGGAAGCCTGGATTTTAAAATGTTGTTCCTACTTGCGTCTGGTGCTGCTGCTGACAATGCAGACATAGGTGATACATTTCTAAAGTGCCTGATGGCCACGGTGTCTGTCTGAAAGAGGCAAGTCATGGCCCACCATGGGAGAGGGCACTAAGCACTCACACTGCTCTCACCCCTGTCTTGAAACTGTGAGGGCAGGTTGTCATGTAACTTTGACAAGTGAGGACACCCTCCCAGGAAAGCCAGGGAGAAAGACTTGCTGGAGGCGGTGGCAATCTAGCCAGAGGAAGGGAGGTAGAGGAAAATTCAAAGATGCTTTCTTTTGAAAAGATGAACAAAATGATGACTATTCTTACTGCTCTTCAAACGGAGCCTACCTCCAGGGAAGAAAAACGGAGAGATTACGAAAGAATCTGGGACTTGGCTAGGTAGAGTCATAATTGGAATGAGAAGTGATTCTTTTATTCCGCACCTTTCTGTCTGACTTTTGAACAGCTATGTAAACAAATCTTCATTTCAAAACTTCCTGAGGCAGGAGCCACACCTTCCATCACAGATCAACTCTTCCAGGCAATCCCATCAAAGCCAAATCCCACTCACCTTGTTTGCTATACAGAAACTCACTGATTCCAAGCTACCATTTCCTTCTTCAATTCATCACCTTTGTGAAGGAAATATTCTTCTGGAATGCACATGTATTTTCTCTGCACAAATCCAGGGTTAGGGTTAGGGTTAGGGTTGGGGTTAGGGGTTAGGGTTAGGGTTAGGGTTAGGGGTTAGGGTTAGGGTTAGGGTTAGGGTTTAGGGTTAGGGTTAGCGTTTGGGTTAGGGTTAGGTTCCAATAGTTTGGTTTGGAAAGGACCTTAAAGATCATCTTGTCCGTGCCCCAACCCTTGCCCTACAATTACCTATGGCAGTGATTAAAACCTCATTTAATGTAATCGCAACATTGAATACTTGCAGTAAATATCTGACAGTAGATAGCAGAAGATCTAATCAAGATTAGAGGCTGTGCTGTGTTTTACTGACTGTCAGAAGGCAGCTGAGAGTGATTAAGTTGGAAAACCTCTCGGCATCATTGAGAGGACGCAGAATTTAACAGGCAAAGGTCAGACTTAGCTGGAGTCTGCTTGCCTCCTCCACAGACTCATAACTCCACATATAAAGAGAGAGAGGAAAACAGTCAAACGGAGATGCTGGGAATAGCTCAAAGCCAAGGGAGCTCTCTTCATAAGTGTAATTCTCCCTAGGTTCTTCATAAGCTAAGAGGAATGGTAAGGCAGGAGGTAAAGGAGACAGAAGTAACATATGTACATTAAAGAAAAACGTATTAAGGCATATGAGGTACTAAGATATTATGGGAATGGAACCATTTAACAACCTCTTAGGGAACTTGCACAGAAAAAGATGACTGCATCACAATATGGCATGTAGTGGTATGTGACTGTCAAACACACTCAATTGAGCAGTAGAAACCCTGTGTAGAAAGTGAGATTTGGTGAGACAGAATGATGAGGAAAAGTGATCAATATGGTTTGTCTAGAATCATAGAATCATCAGGCCGGAAGGGACCTTCAAAGGTCATCTAGTCCGACCGCCCTGCAGTTGCAGGGACACCCCAACTAGACCAGGTTGCCCAGGGTCTCATCGAGCCTCACCTTGAATGTCTCCAGGGAAGGGGCCTCAACCACCTCCCTGGGCAAGATCACATATTAAGATATGAGAAGAGCAGAGAATTTACACTTTGAGCATCAGAGCTTTGTTTATTTGGTCTTACAGGTGTGTTACACATTTCCTAAATGGCTAGCTTCCAAAGCAAAGGCAGGGCTTTCATGTGACCTACCTTTACATGCCAATAGGTAAGATACCTGCACAGATAGCAAGTCACACAGGGTTCCTTTCACAGGTAGCAGGAGGCAGTTCATCTGACCCGATACATATGTACAGTAGAAAGCGATGAATCAAGCCCTACAGGTGTCTGAACTTCCCTACTGACTGCAGGTGGAGCCCAGATGACTAACTCTGACACAGATTTTGAGGACACTTACTTCTAGTCAGATTAATCTCTTCTTATTCCCCTGCCTCCCACTACCCACCTCCGGAGCATCCATGTGCCTCAATACTGAATGGTTAGGGCTTTAACTCTTTTTCAGAGTACAAATCACACTTGCTGGTTCTGGCCCTGTAGTCCAATGCACAGACCCACTTAGAAGGACTTTTGGGACTCTGAAAGACATCAAGGGTTTCATTTGCCTTCACCTCCCAGATTTAGTGCTGCCTGATCATGCCACGTGCCAAGGGGACATGACTCCGTCATATAGGTCACATCACCCTCCCTGCTCCTAGCATCACTGCTCAGCCTCAGCCCTGCTCTCTCACGTAGGGCTTGATGAACCAACGGAGGGTCTGCAGAAAGTTGCCCTTTCTAGGTGAGGAAATGGGCATAAAACCAGACAATCTCAATTAAAAAAACAAAACCAAAAACAACCAAACAACAAAAAACCCCCAAACCAACCAAAAAAAAACATCAAAAACCAACCAAAAAAACACCCTGTTGTACCTTAGCGGTTCAAACTTTTCTAAAACGTCAGAATCAATCTCAGGTTCAGCAGAACAGAGAAGCACACGCTTAGTTTCGAGCAGACACAGGCTAAGGAAGGACTTAAGGAAGCAATTTGCTCACACGAGACGGCCACAGAGCATCAGAGGCTCTGAATGGCGCTCCAGCTATAAATACCAGCCCCTCCTGAAGCCAGCAGCAAAGGTGCCGCTTATTCAACTGTGACCAGAACTTCACCCGGGTCATCTCTTTGTCTTTGTGCACAGACAATGGGCAAATATTACAGTCTGAAGTCAGAGAATTTATTGTCCTGTAAACAACATTTTGATAAGCCACCCCCTTGCCATTCCCTGTTCTTAGTTGAAAGACTGTCTTCTACTACACAGTAAAAATAACCCTCCTGTATCACATTCAGTTTCTTTCCTACCACTCCATCAGAATGTTTGTTCTTTATTGCTGAGATCAATATTTATCCATGTGGGTGGAAACTGTTCTCTCTGCTCACCATGCTGTTATCGCATTAAAGTTTAACGTCACTAAAGAGGTAGTAAAGGACAATTAAGCCTACCTAACCAGAAAGGCTTTATTTATTTAATTAAATGACACATTTTACTGAGAAAACCAACCATATTGTTCCAAGGCAGCATCCTAAATTCATTCTTCACAGTGATCATCCCCTATTAACCGCCTTTTTTCTCATAATATAACTCCATCTTTGGGAGTGCCAGGTACTCTCTAGTCTTCTAGTGGCTTCACACTGCTGCAGCAGGTAACTTCATAGTATTCCTGTTGACAAAGATACACAAGAACTGGAATCGGATCTGCCACCTCTCTATTTATCAAATACTCTTTTTTTTTTTTTCCATCTTCATAGCTCTTCAACAGTTTTTACAGCAGAAGAGAATTAGCAATTTTTTTCCTTCAAAAGTTTTTCTAGACTGTCTGCTGAGAGCAATGTCTGCTCCAAACTCCTGGCCCAACACAATTTAAATAAGGGCACTTGTTTATATTCTTTTGTGAATTAATACATTATTGAGATTGCTTTCCATTCTTAACAAGCATTCTAGCAATTATTAGCCACTGCTAGGTAAACTCTGAAATGGCTTGGAGTTCAAGTTCAGTTCAGATAAACATACAAAAGTTCAGATGCTTATCCGACTGCTTGCACTTCTTGAGTCTGCAGAACAAGTCTGGAGACCTATCAGGTTCCCCATCTCCCTGCTCCCACATGCCATGTCATGCCAAGAATGCGCCAGTTGCATTTTTTCACGGTGTTTGTGCATGCCTGGTTTTGGTCCTGTGCAGAACCAAGAAATATGAAGATTCATGAAAGGGAAGAAAATGGGCGAGGCCCTGAAGGAAGTTCTCTTCCTCAGAAAACAGGGTGTTTTCAAGAGACTGCCAACAGCTGTAGAGTAACCTATCCCTTCAAAAAGAATCTAATCCCACCTACAGTTTATGGCCCAATAATACCTTCCTCCACGGCTTCTCCTGCTCCCCCACATAGGATGCCTCTCCCTCAGATTGGTCTGAACTTTCTGCGTGCCTACTGCTCCAGGCACTGCCCTTCTCTAGTGCCTTTAGCTTCTGCTTCAACACCCACAGGTCTCTAAACACTGAGTTTCAATCCCCCAGAGTGCTCCACCTGCCAGGCGTGCTCAAAGTACACTACAAACAAGCCCAGGTTCCTCACCAAAGGCAGCCAGAAGGACTTCTTTTTAAATAGTGACATAGCAGGTGGAGGTGTCCAGCTAATTAGCTTTTGACCATACCTGCAAAGGAAATGAGAGAGCTGGAAATGAGAAACGTACAGCCTGTGGGGAGTCAAGCACGCTTTTCAAAAAAGCACATCCACCTACAGGATGGGTCATCCCATGTGAGGAACACCATGCTCTCCTGTTAATGTTAACGTCCCTGTGAATCCAAGAAGGCATGAGCCGTCAGTGTTGAGACATGAGCAAACCACAGTGCAGCACTCAGGGTCAGAATAAGTTCACAACCCCCTCTGAACCTTCAGACCCTCCCATAACCTAGTGATGCACAAGCAAAAAATACTCTACCTGCAGTTAGCACTGGGGCATTTTTAAAAATGCTCTTGTTTAGGCCTTCTTTATATTTTGAGTAATACCAAGGCATGTTTTAGTTACTCTTCAAAAAGCAGTTTATCCATCCTCAGTTTAGCAAGAGCATCAAGCTGCAGTGTGGATGGAGGTTGCTAAACTGGGCACAGCAATGTGAGTAAAACTGGATTGTTCAGCCTCAGGGCAGCCCTGCACAGTCTCCCTCATGAGCAGGAGCAGCAAAGTAGATGGGACGCAAATTGAATGCTGTCCATGATGCCCTCACCCCTTCACCTGCTGTCACAAAGCAGACCTGGGTGTGCATTAATAGGATTATGCTTCAAAAGGCTAAAGACTAAAAAGGAATTGGTCAAAATTGGGTTTTATCTGTATGAGTAGTCTGTGTGCTCAGGTATTAGTAACATCACTACCAACTTTTTTTTTTCACCTTTATGTTTCAAAACTCAGCAGAAGTACTTAGGGCCATCATCTCTGCAGGAGCAAAGAGAGCAAACATTTGCAAAAACATGTGGCCCAGTAAATCTTGCATATTTTGA
Source organism: Scolopax mira (assembly GCA_004320125.1). Lineage (NCBI taxonomy): Eukaryota > Metazoa > Chordata > Aves > Charadriiformes > Scolopacidae > Scolopax > Scolopax mira. The sequence continues at coordinate 22,033 of BJBW01006799.1, forward strand.
TGGCAACAGAATTTTCCAGGAGGATCTCATAGGTAAATAATAAATTGCAAAATCAGAAACTAGGTCTCGGCACACCTGCCTTTCAAATTTCTGCAGAAGGAAAGAGAAGTTGAACAAGGATGAGTTTGCGAAAGATGCCCACCCACACGGACACCCCCTCCTCCCATGAACAGAACAGCCAACATTTGCAGTCCTGTCGCAGCTATGCCAACGTTTGCTCTCTCCCCACCTCCCCTACAAACGCCACTTACAGAAACAGAAAGACCACCTGAAGATTTTTGTTTTCATGTTCTGTTTTGAAGACTTGGGGTTTAGAGCTCTCACGATTTCAAGGAATTGCTTGAAAAGATAATGCAAATTCATCTCACATGCTCTGAAAACAAATTTAGAAATGCTTAGCTTATGTAAAAAAAAAATAAATCACAATTTTAAACCCCACCTGTACTCCTGCATAGCTATGCTCTGCATTTTCTCTCTTTTTTAACATATCACATGGGCATTTTTGTTCTAATGAATTATCACATATAAAAATATGTTGAAATACTTGCAAAAAGCTGCTAATGAAATCTGTTCTTTTGATTTGTGAATTACCAGCCACAACTCCATATGGAAACAGACGAAAGTTGCTTTCTTTAAAGACTTGTTCATGTAAGACAGTCCCTACTTTACTTGTGAGATGGAGAGAACAGACCGTACACTTTGGTGCAGGTATCTCTTCTTTCCTTCTCAGAGGACGTGTGAGAGCTCTCAGTGAAACCAGAGCAAGATGGATCACTGTGTTTTCAAGTGTGTCCCATGGATTGCATCATGTTTGACAGAGTAACTCGTGGTCACCTCAGGGTTGAATCCAGCTGTCTGGTTTCACTCCAGGTTGGACTGCCCACCAGGTGACACCTGGATGAAACCATCAGGCTGGAGCACATCTGTTCTGGGATGTGCCTTGATCCACCAAAATCCATTGCCAGGGCATGCCACTGTGGCTGTGAGGAGCGAGACAATTAAAACCAGGAAAAAGGAGGGAGCAGGGGGGGAAGAGGGGAGAATGGGAAAATTAATCCCATTGCATTACAACTTTTCTTATTTAGTGAAAAGGAAATATAATTAGGCGGAACATATTAAACACACCTACACAGATAGCTAAACATCTCCCTGGTGCACACGAATTCCTGCCTGCAGATGAAACAGGCAGGCACTGCTTCCTTAATCAAATTAGAAAACCAAACTTAAAATTATCCCCCTCCAGAGAGATATTTACACCTCCAAACATATTCAGCAAAATAGAATATGAAGCTGAAAGGAAATCACTGAATTATTTATTATGGCTTCCTAATGGTCTAGGCCTACAATTTCAGGCAGTAAAATGTACAGTAGAAAATGACTGATTACAGTGTACACCGGAAATTTTGGGGAATTAAAAGAAAGCTGCTTTGCATAATAATTGCACACTGCCATTTCTTGTGGAAAATTAAAAAGCCATTGCTCCTCACTAAAGATGGCTATAATTGCAAATAAGGGAGTTTGGGGATGGGGGAGGGAAAGAGGAAGGATAGGAGAAGAGAAAGAACGATGCCAAAGATTCATGATGAGTGAGTTTGTGGAGGTTAATGTACCAAATGAGGTGATGTTCCAAAACACAACTGAAGGCAGGAGGAACAAAAACCACGCCTCTCTCCAAAACATGTCAGACATCGGGCCTCTTTCACTCAAGAAAGGGAAAGAAGGCCTTGGGTAAGCTCACACATGATGAAGTACCTCAGCGCTGCACAGCACAGACCCCCACAAGGCAGAGCACAGACTGAGGATGCTCAAGCAAGCGTGCATCCAGCATGGGGAGCAGGACAAGGCAGCAGCTCTGCTGGCATCCCCGTGAAGACTGCCTGACATAGGAATCTCCTGAGGAGATCCCTCGGACAAAGTACTGATGAGGGCTACGGGAGCAGGGTGTCGTGCTTCCACTTCAAGGTACTTGTAGTGTGATGAAGGTGGAAGCCATGGAGTGAGGAACCACTAGCACTACATGCAGGTGCACAGGGAATGTACATAAGCACCCCACACTCATGAAGTAGAGAATTTGGGGAATAATTACATATTATGATGCACACGCTGAGGACGGTTTTTCTCCCTTCTACAACAGAAGAGTTTATTTGCAATCTAAGGAGACTCAGAAAATCTCTCCTCTGGTCCTCTGACAGACTTTCACATTGGAAGCAGAAATCAATCTTCTTTATCAATAACAGTACCATGCAGGGATTTCTTTAATGTTTCATAATATATCTTGTGGATAAATTATGCATTTTCTGAGTGTAATAATGGCTAGTATTTTTATATACCAATTGTTATGCCTAATGCATTTAGACTTACATGTACATAAGCATATGCATATAAGCACATATATACTCTTATACATTCCTACTTCATTTATAATATTCCTTGCATTTATACTAATGCAAATTTATACATGCCAAACATTTATTGTATTTGTCTGTTACATATACTCACTTATTTCATGTTTACATATATCTAAAGATAATAAGACATCATTAAAATAGCTTACTGCCTTCCAAATACCAACCAGTAAGGAAATGAGTTTGACACCTTTTTGTTAGGTTAAGAGACTGGACACAAAATCATGCCATTGGTGTGCTGAAATATGTAACAACACAGTGTAGAACTCGAAGGCTTTATCAAAGTCAATATTCCCAAGTAGCAGGTAACCACTATGATTTATAGCCTGGGCATGATCCCAAATTAAGGACAACTCATGAGGAGGTAGGCAATTCCTGGATCCCATCCCTTCTGAAGGGACTCCAGGAGAAAAGTTGGGTAATATTGACAGGGATTGCTGCAGAATGCATCTTATCCTGTCCATCCCAGACACACACTCCAACACACTGACTGACCCATGGATCACTTCCAGACATGGTCAGAAGCTCATGGAGATGCTGGCACACAGGCAACCAACTGCCCAGAAGACCAAGACTATAGTTTAAAACCTGTATTCTGGAAAGTTCCTGAAGACTGTCAGGTATGAAGCAAAATTAAAAATAAAAAAAAAAAAATTAAAAAACACTAGTTCATATCCAGAAAAGCCTACACAGTGCTCTGCCCATCTGGAAATCCCCCCAGACAGCCACAGCACACATGCAGAACAAGTCTGCACATCAGGCTTGCTCCTGTTTCTGAAGGTATCAACATCAGCAGGTCTGGGCTAGAGAGAGTTCACCATCCCTAGAGCATCACTTCTTTCTGTTTTTCAAAGCAAGAGAGTAGGTTTGTATCAAGGCAGGAAAACCATTTGCCCGGTATCTCAGTGAGGTTTCCAGTTCTACTGCCAAGACAACAAAGTGCCAGGAACCTGCAGAGAGATCCATCTGAGCTGGGAACAGTCTGCCACTCATGAAACCCTGTTCTACTGAGCTGCCTCTGTCACCTTCTCCCAGAGGCCAAATGACCTGGGCCTGGAAAGCCACTCTCCCCAGAGCAAGGTGGATGCACCCTTTGCTCCTCCTAAATTACAGCAAAGCAGAGTGGTGTCATGGGGGGAAGGAGAACAGGTCTCAGTGGAGAGCTGAAGAAAGGCATTGGAGGACATATTTCCAGACACAAGAAAGCTGTGACATTGATGCCTTTTCTATGAGGAAACCCATATACAAAAGAATGACAGTTACATAAAGATAATCTCAATTTAAGGAGTCAGTACAAAACCAAATTACACAGTGGCCGAGCAGTACGTGCCAACGTAATGGGAGGTTTTCATTTTGGGGTCAGCTGGGAAATTTCATTATTTTTTTTTCCCCTTTGTTCTACTTCCAGTCATCCAAAAGCATGCCAGCCCAGCTTTCTGACCATAGATTATGTAAGTGACTTTCCTTGTAGCTCAACAAAAGCTGCTTCTTAACTGTGGGAAAGGCATAGAAGAGACTTCTTCCCCTCTGGACAAAGCACTTTGCTTCCAGAGCTTTCTTGTCTTGGCTAGCAGAGGAGCTAACTCAGCACATAAAAGATAGACTCCCATCAAGCCTGCCTTGCATTTTTCAGAGCTGCTATTCTGAGATGGTGCTTAAAGGAACAGAGACATTTTACATTATCAGGCAAAAATTAACGGCATTGACCGAAGCACAGTATGGCACTGCTGACAAGTACACACAAGACAGCCATATCGGCTAAGGTAATGCAAAACAGGGGATGTTAATATAAATGCATCCACATTTTTGATTTTGTAAGAACATTAAGGAGAACTAGAGAAGTTCAGTTTCTATGCAAATTGGTCAAAAAATAGCTAGCAGTAGACAAGAAGCCCTTGGCTTCCACAAGAGATGACATGGCCAGTTCGAGTGAGAGAGCGTGACAGCCTGAGTGATCAGGAGAAGGCAAACGCGGGGTCTTTGTTCTTTGTTTCTCACACTGCAAGCTGTGGAGAGAAGAGGAAAGAGGTTTAAAGCACACATACACACTTCTTCACGAAGCACATAGCTACATTGTGGGATTCATTACCATCGGATGTTATGGAAGCCAAAAATATAACTGGAGAGATTAGTTCAATTCATGGAAGAAAAGCCCACCGTGAGCTATTAAACACAGAAATACAAATACGGCCTCTGGGCCAGGAAGTCCCTGTGCAGTGACTGCCAGGAGTGGGGAGGATGAGCTGGAGGAAACATGAGCGTGTACTTGCCCTCTTCTTGCACCCTGCGCTGGGTGTCCACTGTCCAGAGAGGGGACAGTCAGCTGGCTGGCCCTTTGGCCTCTTGCAGAGGGGCTTTTCTTCTACATGGGACTGAATGCTTAGGTCAAAACCTTCGGTCAGCCTGGAATTCAAGTCATATTCAGCACCCACCTGTCCCCAGAGTGAAAAATTTCTGTAAGCATTTAGGCAATTTCTTTCAGTTTTTATAACTTTTACCAAAAATCTTGGGTTTGCTGCGTCTGAGGGTAAAGAAATGAGTGGTGAAAGCTTCCTAAAGTGAGCACAACTTTCTGGGGAAGGTGGCCAGACTGGAACTCTGTCACCTCAACCTCCACCTACCCACCCTGTGAACAAATCTAATCATCTGACCATCTCCAGTATTCTCATATAAACACATACATCCAGCATATGTGCATGTTCAGTAGCTGTTTGGGGGAATTTCCAGGTGGGTTGCTCCCTAAAGTTACAGTATGGTCAGATCTGTCTCAGCCTGGGAAAAAAAAAGTTAGTTGCCCTTCCACTTTTCTGCATCTACCACACTTCTCTGTATCTTCCATGCTTTCTGTATCTACCTCTTACCATCAAATATTTAGGAGCATAAATTTTGAAATCTCCAGGAATGTAAATATCTGGAATTACACAGAAGAATAAGCAACTGAAGCCAATATTTTACCATCCTACATGTAATCAATTCCATTCCTGAAGAGGCCATGGGAATTGATTTTGTTAGCAGTTTTTATGAAATGCTTCAAATATCATTTGTTAAGTGGAGGCAGCCATTGCTTAAAAAGGAAAGAGATATGTGCTTGTTATGTAACTCACTGAATCTCTTTTTCTCTTGTTTTTGCCAAGATCTTCTTGATAATGGTGTGAATTGTTTAGGCAAGCTCATGCAGCCTACAGACATATGTACATACAATCTTTGAAAGAACTTTCTGTTCCTTCTTCCCAGGTACACACCATACCATGCTGCATATTTTGAAAACCTGCTATAGCCTGTTAATGGAGTGTGGAAATAACCCTGGAGGATAAGGAACACAGAGTTTATTACATAATTTATGAAATTTTGGCCAGGAAAAAATGTTGATCCTATTAAATAGGTTTTAATGAAGTCAAGATTTAGGTGATTTTTATGATAATATCTTCATTCCTGTTTCAGCATGCCAAGTTCTGTATCCCATTAGCCCCTTACCAAAGAACAAACTGTTATTGGTGGACTCTATTTTTTAATTTTTATGTTTAAAGGACAGGATGGGAGGTTGCTTATGTTGGCTTTTTCTTGGTACTATTATTCCCCCAAAATCTGATTATAAAGGGAATTCCAGTGAAGCCCTTAATAAATGAAACAAAAATAAGTAGTTTGGAAAGAAATACTCAAGGATTGTCCTTACTGCAAAACACACAGCCTCACTGTTGCCTTCCAGTTGAAGCCTACTTAGATATTAAGATCTTTACTTCCATTTAGTACCTTTTAAACCAATCTTAGCTTCCTTGCAGGAGGCACAGGCTAAAGGTTCAGCTAGCACACAATTTCAATCGCTAAGGGAAGAATTTTGGCAACTTTGTTCTTTCTGGGTACAACTAATCATTAATGACTTCCCCCAGCTACTCTGTGTGATGAAATAATACCCCTGTAAAAACTCATAAAATAAAGCTAAATTCCTGCAGAGACCCCCAGGATAAACCCCTCATCAACCTTAGCACAATATGTGCTTGAGTACAGGACTAGCATGTACCCAACTGTCCACATTTCATTTCATGGAGGGGGTGCTTTTATCCACACCAAAGTAACTTGGGAGGGAAAAACACAAAAAAAACCCCCTTTAGTTATTTACACTGAATTTAAATCAGCAATGAAGATGTACCTTTTCTTTGACAGCAAAATGGAAAAGATCTTAAGCCATGTCATCAGTTGTACCACAAAAAGGTTGCATTTTTGTCCTGGAGGGATTATGTTACTTCATAGCAGAAGTTCTTGACTGTTTTGCGTCTCAGTTTGAAGAGGCACACTAAGCTTCATGTTTTCTGCTGCAATTGACTTTGAGGAAGTGTTAAAATGGAATTGCTGAATGAATTGCATTGAAAGCCTTGATTTCCCATTGAAAATAGCTCATTGTATACCATAGCTGAAAACTCATTATATTTATGTGTCATCTAAACATCTTCATCCTTTTCACAAAATTTGATGAGGTATTACTTCAGTCATGAAGTTTATGCTATTTACTGAACATGCTTAATTATTACAAAAATGAAACCATGTCTCAAATTCCTGCAGACAAGCAGAGGAACTGCCTACAAATGCATGCACCCTAAACCATGCACAATATAGATTGTATTTTTCTCTAGGTAGTCTCCTATATATTTCACCCACTTTGTATGAATTAAGATTTTCCATTTTATGTAGGAGTCACTGCTACTAGGATGAGACCAACAGTAGGGCTAATAAACAAGTACCAAGACAGATCTCCTAGACCCTCTACCCCATAGTCGCTCACCTGAAGTAAATTTCCATGAGCCATATTAGCATGATCCACAAAGGCTTCTCGAAGTGAGAGGCTCAACTACTGGATGCTTTAAGTTTTTGACTTGTAAATTAATCAGCTGGTAAAAGCATCACTGGAAGAAAAGAAATACATAAAGACCTATGTGGTCTACTAAGTTCACAGAGACAACACAGCCTGCAATGCTTCTTTAGTATTTTTCCCCATGCTTTTTTTCACCTCTTTGCCCTGGGATGTCCTGATCCACACACTTTTTGAGAATCCAAAAAACCACAACCCCTAGTGATGGTCAATACAACTAAATAAAGTATGTGGAGATATATAGACCTTCCGGGATGGGCAAATACCAGCGTTCAAAAAGAACTATAATGAATGATTTAATAAGCACATTTGAGAGTCAGTAAGATAAATTACACAACAGTAAAACTAATGTCAGAAGGTGCAAGAGTTCCAGGTAAATGTCATGGGGCAGGATGCCAAGAGCTGTGAGTTTTTTAGCTGAAGAAACTCCAAGATTCGTTAGCATCAAGGAAAAAAGAAGACATTAAAGGAGGCAGAGCTACACTGTACCAGAGCTGTCACATTAGTAATCTGTCTGAAGTACAGTGGAAAGACATGTTTGTTTGTAATTGCAAGATCCACTTGTGATTTTACGCCATCAAGTTCACTGGAATCACACATGTGCAAATACAGATCTCTCTGAGTTCAAAGTTGTGTAAGATTTGTTTTAATGATAATCTTTCAAAGGTGGCTGTTAAAACTCATCCTTTCCCATGACAGCCGAGATTTCACACACGATGGTTACTATCAAAGAGTTAAGTTTCTAGTTGATACTAGCTATATTCAGAATGAGACTTCCTTCACCCATCATCGCAAAAAGCGTATCAGGATATTGCTGCTACAACAACAAAGCCTCACGTGTTTTAATGTATAAAAAGAAACACTTCCTGACCAACAAGCTCTCCCCATTGTATTTCAGATCTAATTTTTAAGTCAAGCTGAATATGGAGACATGCAATAGGCACAACTGTATTCAATAAAGCTCACAATGGATAATGACAGGCTCTGACAATAGGCTCTGACAAACCTTGCTGCTGCGGGTTTCTTATCACCCCCATCGGGTTGGCTCGCCCTTCTGCTGGAGATGGCCTCCCCACAGTGGAGGTGCCAGAAGCTATGCATGTGTGGGCGTCTCAGTAGCTTGCCTGCTCCGGTTCACAGCCTGCAACTGTGAAATGGGCTTGTTTCCCAGGAGAGCGGGGTTATAAGAAGGCTGTGAAGCAGAGCATACTCTCGCATTCCCTTCCACTGGCACCATTCTGGGAGCAGTAACCTCTATCAGAGGGGTAGGAGCAAAACAGCTAGAGAAGGCAAGAACCTCTTAAACCACCACAGCTGTTTTCTCAGGGAGCATGCATCAGTCTTTAATGTAGCCTTTGTGAGTTGTCATTATGCCTTGGTTTCACCCTAGTCCTGCTGAAAACCAGGGAAGGCTTTGCAACCGACTCCAGAGGGAGCAGAAGTTGGGGCTTTGCTGTGGACCACAAGACAAAGAACACTAAAACTACTGACTTTGTGCTGTTTGCCCTTGCCTTCTTTGCTGCAGCTAAACAGAAGCACCCTTCATGCTTGCTTGTGATCCTAAAATGAGTAGCAGTGACCATAGGAGCTTAAGCAAGTGAGCTTAGAAAGGCTTTATGGCCTGCTTTTGAACGTCTGGTGAGCACTCACTTCAGCCCGAACAACAGCCAGCTGGTTCTGGACTCTCCTAATCTGGTATTTGCAGTGCTCCTCGCTGCCAGATGACATTTTAGGCTTTGGATGGTTTCACTCCGTTTGCTTGGTTTGGTTTCAAGTTTACATACAAACAGCCACTACACCAGATGCCAAAAACTTTGACTCAATTCATCATCAGAAAACAATTTTGTACTCCCACACTAATCCCACAAATGCTTCTGACTCTCTAATAAAGCACCATTGAAAATGTGCTCCCTCTGAAGTGTTAGGGCTAAGATATGGTCAGTGCCATAGGACTCCTTCTAAATTGAGAAGGTACAAGAAGGACCCTAAATCACCACTTCTTAAATTAAGTGGCCACTGCTACTGCTATCTTCTCTTGGGACATCAGCTTTTAGTAGTCTTATGGGGCAGGTGAAACCTCAATGACATGCTACCATGAAACACCTGCCATTCTGCCTTTTCCAACCACACAAATTAATTCTTACACAAAAGGACTAGTCAGAGACCTATGAGGATTACCACATACTTGATTGGTACAAATGTAATTATGGCTGAGGTAAAGCTGATCCAAAAATAAAGCTGTGACTTAAAACTACAAGAGGTTTCATACCAGGAAACAACTGGTCCTGAGCACTGGGGAGTAGTTCAGGCAGATGATCATTTTCAGACCCTGGGTAGCTATGATGGAGACTGTAGGGGTACTGGAAGAAGGTCCAGACTCAATTCTCAGCTCTGTCAAGCAGACAGACAAGTTGCTTAGCCTCTTTCCCTCAGTTTCCCATCTAGACACAACACAGTGTTGTCTTCCCGTCACAACTTGATTGTTTATCTGGCCATGAAAAGGCAGATGTGAGCTTGCTCTGCAGGGGCTCAGTGCTGCCCACAATCTGTGTGGTCATCTCACTGTAGCATAGCCAGGGAGCCGTGACCTTTCTCTGATTTCACTATTTACAACTCTTCTGGGCAGGGTCTATTTCTCCTCATATGTTTATGTGGCATGTAGGACACAAGAACAAAAATTTCCATTGCAACTCCCCAGGTGACAATACCCCACAAAAAACAACGTGTGCCCAAACAGGCCCAACAGGATGACCCTGCAGGGAGGTACTGGGAGGCTGAGGCACAAGGATGCCCAGTATGAAAATCCACCCAGCAGAGCCGCCGAGGGGCTGACCACACCAGGGATGCTGCCTGACACTGCCTGACGCAGGCAGAGGGCAGGAGGGACCAGCCCTTCTCCACACCAGTGAGCTACTTCAGCTGAACAGAGAAAAAAAAAAAAAAGAAAAATAAAAAGGCAATCTGTTTTTCAGAGTTTATCTGCAAGACAACCCTACAGAAAGTTAAGGCGTAGAAGTGACAGGTCACTGAGCTCAAGATGAAGCGCCTTTAAGCCCCTGGAGCACAAGGTAGACTTCCCTTGAGGACTATGTGAATCCAGTTAGCAAAGACTTTCTGTGTGTGTTGTGCAAGGCAACCTCCTCGTTTTGACTAAAACAGGTTTTAGTCCTCCCACCCCTGCTCAAGGAACAGGTCCACCAGGAGGTGTGACTAGGGATAATTTTGGATGGGGAAAGCAGTGATGAGCTCCATTTGGCAGAGCTGTAGCCAGAGAAGACGTGCATCCGTAGCTCAGGCTTCAGCCAGGGGTTTAGGATTCTCATTTTCCCCACAGAAATTAAAACCTTTCATATCAGCTTGAGCCAATCTGATTCTGATAAGCTTGTTTTGCTCTGGTTTTGTCTGGCTTTATCTAAGCAGCTCTAGCTCCAGCTTGAGAAAGGCAATCTCTCCTCCTACCCCTTTGAATTTTCTTGCTGCAAAGAAGCAATCCAATCAAAACCAGCAGCTGGACTGGGAAGGGAAGAGTGGGAGACTCAAACTGGCCCCCCTGTGATGCACAGAAATGATCTGAATGACTCTCACAGCCTGACTGGTTTAACTGAGGGGAGCAGGAATACTGAAATTTCCAAAACCTAGTGCTTATCTCAGCAGTACGGATTCCTGACTGGGAACCGATTCTGTAATTCCCAGAAATACCAGGAACACCAAGCCTTTGATCCCCCTGCCCAGCACCCCAAATCCCTGTTATCCCAGTGAAATGCCCCAGATTCTCCCTCTGTCCCTAGAGGGGCAGCACTGAACAGAAGTGGAGAAGTGGAGTTAGGAGATCAGCTGCTAAATCTCCCATATTTCTCCAAGAGGAGCAGGGAGATGGAGGCATTCAGAGAATGCCACCAACAACAAACTCCAGGAGCTTTCCAGGCTGTCTTTACACATATCGCAGACAAACAAACAAACAAGAAAGGCATTCAGATGTTCCCTCTGCATTTTACAGAGCACTTTAACGCCAACACTAATAATTCCCAGAGGCTGTCATGGGGAGGGGGGGGAAATAAGCATGAGTTTTGTCTATGATCTAAACATCAAACTGTAGATCAGACTACAGCTGTGCACCTCAATAGCTAAAGTTTTTCCGGTCCAGGAAGCTGAAAAGCTCACCCTGTCCAGATGTTTCCACACGACGCTATCAGTTGTTCGCAGAGAGAGCCCTTTGAGAAGATGTCAGAATACTCGATAAAGGTTAGAGGTAGTAGAATCACACCCCTCTCCACCAGACAGCATTCTCAGCACTGGCCTGGGAAGCATTCATACCAGCAGGTTAACACCTTTGGTTAGGAAACTTAGAATGGGCTTAGAAGAAACAAAGAAAAAAATAACAGTCTAAATTCAAACCAAAGGAAGCTAGGCAGAAAACAATTATCAAAACTGGAATCTTCCCAGGACTGCCTGGATGAATAGTCCTACTTTCACGCTCACACATAAAAAACGCCATGAGATATTTATGAATGATGAGCAGTGAAGATCTCAGTTTTCTGTCCAATCCAAAAGACTGCAGAGTCCTATTAGAGCTTCGGTGGGACAGAGTTTCATTAGTGGTTGAGAGAAAGAGTGTCAACTACTTAATCACCAAACTGCTTCCTGCGGCACCCACGGCTGCTGTGATGAAATCTCTCCAATTATTGATTAGTCCCAGCCCTGTTGAGCATGCAAGATCAGATAAGGTCGCAGCCTGAAGTGATTCACTGGTAACCTGGAAAAAAGGTTTCATACAAGTAGCAACATTCATTAGCTACACTAATGGAAAATATGCATTTTAGAGGGAAAGAAAAAACAATTCCAGGAATACTGTTCTAAATCCAGTTATACATAGCTAAGCATGAATGAGCACTTACACGTAGTTTTAAAATAGTTTCCATTTTGAGAAAAAAAAAGAAAAAAAGAAAAAAAGAAGCATACTAAATCTCTGTCTCAGTTCGTAGGGAAGATCTGAAAGATGAGTTCTGCTAATACTATAGCACTAGACGAGGATCTCCAAAGACTGCTCAGACTCTTAAACAGTATTTAACAAATTTATTTATCAGGAGTACAGGTAGTGAATTTCATCAGCTCACCCAGGTGTTTATATAAGAAGCCTTTCTTTCAAAAGCATCAGATACTGCTTACACTGACTCATCCATCTACACATTCTTTTTCATTTGTGCATTGTCTTCTTCCAGATTACAAACAACAAAGAATAGTGACTTTGATTAGAAAATTCCCAATTAAACTTTTCTTTTCCCCAAGCACAATATTTCCCCAAGCACAATTCACATATTATGACTACCTGTCATAATAAAAAAAAATTGCCTCATTGAAAATTATTTGGTGACAATCAAAACAAGTGAACTACAACAAACCAAGAAGTTTTGTTGTATATAAAAGAGCACTGTGCTCATGAGACCCCACCTGGAGTACTGTGTCCAACTTTGGAGTCCTCAACACAGGAAGGACATGGACCTGTTGGAACGTGTCCAGCGGAGGGCCACGAAGGTGATCAGAGGGATGGAGCACCTCCCCTATGAGGACAGGCTGAGAGAACTGGGGTTGTTCAGCCTGGAGAAGAGAAGGCTCCAGGGAGACCTTATAGTGGCCTTCCAATACCTGAAGGGAGCCTATAGGAGAGCCAGAGAGGGACCCTTTGCCAGGGAGTGTAGTTGAAGGACAAGGGTCAACATGTTTAAATTGGAAGAGAGGAGATTTAGATTAGATACTGGAAAGAAATTCTGGACCTGTTCACTGGAACAGGTTGCCCAGAGAAGCTGTGGATGCCCCATCCCTGGAGGTATTCAAGGCCAGGCTGGATGGGGCTTTGAGCAACCTGGTCTAGTAGAATGTGTCCCTGCCCATGGCAGGGGGATTGGAACTGGATGATCTTTAAGGTCCCTTCCAATCCATACCATTCTATGATTCTATGAAAAAGTATGAAAAACAACTGCATCAGCTAGCAGCAATATAACAGCATTTTAGTACAGTATGGCTTGTATGTATCCAAAAGGAGAGATATGCTAAGAATGTTTACAAATACAGAGACGTGAACACTATGGCCAGAGTTTGTTGGCACACTGAGGAGTTCGAGTTACAGTTTTCCCACAACAGATGTCCTTCACTGCATCACTGGGAAAAGCAAAAGCCACAAGTAATGTGAAGGTCTCTCTCAAAACGGGTAATTCTCTCCATTACATATCATTCCCAGTCTACATTGGCCTGTTGTCTCCAGAGCTGCACTGTTAATAAGGAAGGGGCTGCGATGCTCTGCTGAAGTGGTGGCCCCTTATGAGTTTACGGTTTAACCTTCCTCCAGGTTAAGACAAAGAATCCATCTTCTGCCCCTGCTGCAGCCCCCTTGTACTTCTTGAAGGACATAAGAGATCTATAAAGCTGACTACTTTGCTACCTCAAAATTCTTCTGCCATACAGAGAATCTTTGCACAGTGCTACACGTGGCGTATCTGTGCCATTGTTTTTGCAATCCTAGAATAGCCTTGTTTTCTCAGGAGAGGATGTCTGGACAAGGGAACCTGTACCTAGGCATCTTCTCAGGACTTTCTTTCAGGCCTCTATTCCCAGTTTTCTTCCAGGAATTGAATTGCCTCTCTGTGCAAGCTGCATACACAAGAATATTCTCCTTCAGTATTATCCTTTCTGCTGAAACTCCATGGGGTGTCTCTGGGGGTGAGTGTGTATCTCCTTGACTGAGCAGCCCACATCACATCCCACCACATGAAAGCAGAACCTCAGAGCACCATTTCTGGGGTCAGTGGAAAGGGAAAACAAACTGATAGTTTTGTCTAAGCTTCTTTTCACACTGTGGCAGAGAAATACGCATCATAAGGACCACCTCCATGGCATGCTGGGAGTCTACTGAGTATCATGGTCTCTCCCTGTGCTGACCTGCAAGCTGTCATATTAAACTGGGAAACTGGGAGCGTACTGTTGACAGCATCATACTTTGCTTGTCTTCTCAACAGATTTAACTCATGAAGAAGCAAGAGTTTCAACTGAAAGGCTATTAACTTCTTTGTTTCCTTGTGAGTGTAAGTAAATAACACTGACCTAAGACTCAAAGGGGTGAGTGTGTCCTGCCCTAGGACATCAGGACTATTAAAATGGAGGTGAAAAAAATTAACCAATACATTTAATCTTCATCCTCAGGGCCAGACCTTCAACTGATGTGGACTGGCCAGATTCAGTGAGAATAGGACAACTCAGCTGTCTTGAGCATACAACACAGAAGATTATGAAATCTTGCTACAGGTTTAGACCTGTGCACTTCTGTACGTTTTAGTACCCCCACACCCTTGAGATCCTATTCCCATTAAAGATGTCCTTGGTTACCGCAGGTTGGTTGGACTAGATGACCTTTAAAGGTCCCTTCCAACCCAATACATTCTATGATTTGCACTGAAATCATTATATTCTGCAAGCTTGGACTTGTTTCCTCCTTTTCTTTCATTTTGAAAAAGGCGGGTCTCTCCTACCTTAGCTAGCAAGCTCTGGGGTGCACCTGAAAACCACTGCCACATCCCAAAGAGATCCTCCTGCTCACTTGGGAGCCAGCAGAGGAGCAGAGGGATAGACCTCCTTCACTGGCTCAGCAGACAATTATTCATGTATTGATACAATATATAGGAACATTTCATCCCAGCAAGCTGAAATTTCAGTGGACTCCATGAGGTGAATACATGCTTTCTGTGATAAACCATATGCCTTGCAGCCCAGACAGAGCTGCAGGCCACCAAACCAGTGAGTGCAAGTGTAAGAGCCCAGCAGGACTGCTCTTCTTCACAGGTTCTACCTCTAATGATGGAGGAATTCAAGCCCAACTTCACGAAGCGGGTCTTTGTGACAGTAATAATTACTGATGAGTGCCTCCTGCTCCTTAAAAATAACAGGAGAGCAGCAGAGAGGCACAGAAGCACAAGAAGCACACAAGCAAGAAACGCTGCACCACAGTGTGAGGAGGCACGTTTTGGATACACACAGCTCTGTAAAAGCAGAGATGAGAAACTTCCCCCTCTCCCTGTCTTCCCACAGCCCCCACTTCAGCAGGGAGCTGGGCAAAGCCTTGCTGGGGGTTGGGGAAAGGAGAAGCCTGTCATCGCCCTCCCGTGCACATTCTGGAGGGGAACTGGGGTGGCCACTTGGCCAGGAGCAGGAGGAGAAGGAGATGGAGGGGAGCTGCCAACAGAGGGCAGGGAGGCATCCTGCTGCCCACTCCATGAAGGATGCTTCTGCACCCTTCCAGGGCAGCTGAGCAGCCAAAACACCCTCCCCATGGGCTGACCCTGTGTGTGTCACTGCTGCGACCATAAATGGTAAGTGTTACTGGCAAAAGTTGTTTCTGTAAGCCATAAAATGACCACATTACATAGGAAGGAAGTTAAACAATTATTCCTGTTGCTTAAGGTATGGGCTGACAACATCAAAAGGGTTGATAATTAAAAATACAGTAATGTTGTCCCAAAGTCTTTTCCACTTTTATTTCCTCTTCTGAGCTGCCCCGTTAGTGTTTTATGAAGAGTCATTTTATCAACTTCTAAAAATATCTCCAAAGTGGTTAGGAGCCACCCCCCACATATAGGACACTGACTCGCTCTGTTTGCTTTAAAAACACAAAGCCTTCTTCAGTAAAGCCCCAGGGCAGCGGGACAGGTTAGGTGTCCTGTTAAGGTCCCATCAATGCTGCTTTGTGCATATGCCCAATATTAAGTCTTCCACGCAAGTCACAGTCCTAGAGTGCTTTGTAGGGTGGTGAGGCACTGGAACATGTTGCCCAGAGAAGCTGTGGATGCCCCATCCCTGGAGGTGTTGAAGGCCAGGCTGGATGGGGCTTTGAGCAACCTGGTCTAGTAGAACGTGTCCCTGGCCTTGGCAGGGGGATTGGAAATAAATCTTCTTTAAGGTCCCTTCCAACCTAAACTATTCTATGAAATGGGATTTAAGGAAAAAAAAGAAAAAAGAAAAAAAAAAAAGAATAAATAAAAAAAGCCACAACCCCTTTTTTCTCCAAAAAACAATAATCCAAGTACTGGAAAATACATGTGTTTTCCTGAGAGCAAAATTTGGCAATATCCTCTTAACTTTCTTGGGGTATAAGTACAAAAGCTAAACTCTCACAATAAATTATTTAACTGAGCTTTCGATTAAATAACTGAACCCGACCTATCTTGTATAATGGTCTCCAATTCCACAAACACAGCAGGCTTTTAAAAGCCAGAAGCACAAAAGGCATTAGGCAGCATGTGCTGGGGCCAGAGTACTACAGCTACCCATCTTCAATCAGGACCTCCAGCTCACCCCCAAAGCTCCAGCTGGTGGAGACCCCCTCCATCCCTGGGCTGGCACTGTGAGAGGAGGGGCCACCACAGCCCTTGGAAGTCCCCAGCCATTTCTCTGAAAGGTGCCCGATTGATACTTGTTGGTATCATGACACATTTTTTCTGCAACTGAATTGGGAAAGATGCTGATAGTATCACCCATCACCACCTGACAACTGCGTTGAGCAAGACACCCTGCCGCTGCCCTGCGAGGCTGGGGGCAGGCTCTCCTCCACCAGGGCTGGCTTGCTTGGACACCTTCCCATTTACATCCCGCCCTGAGTCACTGGTGCTTCCCCAGGTAAGGAGGCAGGGTGCTCACATCGGGCTGGAGGGCTGCCTTATCTTGGCCATCTACCTGGAAGCAAAGTGCCGTCAGGCTGGGCTGGGTCTGAGCAAGCCCCTTGGTCAGCCCCGGCCAAAGCTGTAGAGGAGTGAAGGGAGGTTGACTCTGGTTCCTCCAGGCTTGATGCCTTCCTCTTGAATTACCCTACACGTGGTGTGCTTGCTCCAGCTGCAGCCTGCCAAGGAGCTGGGGGTGACAGGGAGGTGAGTTTGCCGAGCGTGGGTGTTGGATTCCCTCACGCCTCCCTAAAATAAATAATCACCAGGGAGCGTGCAAAGGGAGGCAGAGAGGCCACGGGCTGCCTGACGTGCTGCAGCTTGTACCCAGCTGGTCGGACAAGCACCAGCAGCAGCACACGGGAGAGCAGGGTGTGGAAGAAGGACTGTTACTCTCTGAGTGACGCTGTCCCCGACCGCACAAATTAAGGATTATAAATAAAAATGATGAAAGCCAAGAGAGGGAAATGTTTTAATAGCTTGAGGATTCATGTGGACATCCTAAATTTACCGTGCCCTGAAATTATCCGTTGGGTGGCATGCCATTTACCGGTTCATATGACTTCTGAAAATTTGAAAAAAAAAAAAATAAAATATGGATTTCGTACTTGCACCACCTCACCTAATTCATATTTACAAAATGAAATACCAGTCTGATGTTCTGTCCATCTCTGCCTAGAAGATTAGCAATTATTCCATATTTTCAAGAGGCCGTATTACAAATAGTCAGTTCTAACTAATTGCTTTAATTATTCAACCCCTGATTTAAATGCAAGTTTTTCAGCATACTGCTGGTGACTTAATTAATTGTAATTATGTACAAGTCACGTTCCAGATATATAATCTTTATAAATGATAGACAGATGAGTAACGATAGGAATCCAGATCCCCAAATACAAGTTCAGCCCCCAATTAACGAACCGTGTGCATCCCAAATTTAAGTGCTGTGTAATAATTATTTCTATAAATAATAGTATCTAGAGAAGGAGCTGATGACAGAGCTGTATCCCAATAATTAGGAATGACTCCAACTTTGTTTACTATTCCCTAGGGATGCATGCCAATTGATTTTGTTTTCAAATGACCAGTTCATCCAAACACCTCTGAGTACACTATCAAATATTCAAACTGTCTACTGCTCCTCAGAAGTACCACCATCTCTCAGAGAAGTCATTATGGGGGCTGAAGCAGTGTGTTACCCCAATAAGGGAACCAAAACATTAGCCAACAGCACAACATATTAACAACATTTCTCAGAGCTCTTCTCTTAATTATTGGTTCACCAGAAGCCATTTCTGGTGTGTTTTTAGCTCAAAAGATTAAAGTTAACTATTTTTTATTTAAGAAAATATAAATAAATATAAAGATTAATATAAATAATATAAATATATCATAAAATGATGCCATATTTTTAAGTGAAACATATAGTACATAATTCGTTAAGATGTGTTTACCTGATATTTAAAAGTTCTTGAGCTAATTCAGATATTTCACTATTTTTTTATGTTTTTATAAGGAAACAAGTGATCATGATATCGTTTGAGGTGACTCTCAGTTTTGCTTTAATATATTTTGACGCCCTAGCCAACTGCAGTCCCCTTTGGCATAAGACAGGAGATCTTAAATGTACTACAATCCTACCCCTACTGAAAATGAGCAACTGGGTAGAGGAGAGGAACCTTGTTAGTGGCCTCACTGAAAAAGAAACCTTGTGAAGCTTGAATTAACCAGGAATCCGCCAGGGAGAGACCCAGGAAAACAGGTTTCATTTAACTATTGCTAGGCTTTAAACCAGTATCCCACAGAGAGGCAATAAGAGACATAATTCTTTGAATGGACATTTTTCTTCCCTATGACCTGTTGACATCTTTTCTTCATCTCTTCCATCTTCAACCTTCTTCCCACAAGCTGTGCTGAAAATGCTGCTAAAGTCATCCTCATGGTTTGTCACTTCAACACCTTTTCCCCCAAGGCTTTACAACACATTAGCCACAGGCTTCCAGCCCTTACCAGAGACATGATTCATGAGACTTGGTCCTTCCTACATGCCTGCTTCTGTACCTTCTCACCTGGTCCTACAGTCCCCACTGCACTCCAGATCGGAATGTCTTTGCTGTTTATTCCACCTGACAAATGCAAAACAGCTGGTTATCCACTGAGTTTCTTCCGGAGAGCACAGAAAACATGTTTTAAATAACGGAGTTAGAGGGCAAGGTGGTATCCTGTACAAATTAATTCACTTCTCCTTCTGTAAATGTGGGCTCAAAACCTGCCACTTATGCATTACGAAGTACAATCTCTTCTTGCACTCCACTGTCTTCTTTAAACTAGACTGCAGGTCTTTGGAAAAGCAACAGACTTCTTTGCTTGACCTGCCCTGAGAGCCTCACAGAGTCCCTGGAGCAAAAGCAAGCATGAAAATTGAGACCCAGAGGACAAAAACAAACACAGACCATAATTAGTAATTTGACCTTTGCAGCTTATAAGGAAGATTAGGGTTAAGAGCTTTACAAAGTTTGCTCTTGACTTTACTGTTTACAAAAGATGTCAAAAAGATAACTGGGAAAGATCTATTTTTTGAAACCCAAAGACAAAAGATATGCAAGTCCCAGATTCCACACTATTAAGCGCACATGCTTAAATCACTTAAGATCATCACCTGCACGATTAGTATCCCAAATAACAAAAAACCTGAACATTTCTGGTATCCCACCACTGACAGGTATGGAGAGTACTCTTCATAATGAATACATATAATATACTGTCCGTACTGAAATACTAGAAATATAGGAAACTGGAAAGACTTAGGTAGCAAGCACAGAAATCCAGAAGACTGACACAGCAGGTAGAAGAGTGCAGAAGGTACTCTGCCACCGTTCCCACTGGGACTTCTAGTGTGAGGCCCCCACTTAATTTACAGACATGGCACAGAATCATAGAATGGTTAGAGTTAGAAGGGACCTTAAAGATCATCTTGTTCCAGCCCTGCTGGCACGGGCAGGGACATCTTCCACTAGGTAGGCTGCTCAAAGCTCCATCCAACATTATCAAAAAATAAAAATAAAAATAAAAATAAAAATAAAAATGACGCATTAATGATCTTCCTGAAATAAAATATCTGGTTCAGTCTCTAGGGATGGATAGGTGAACATTTTCCATGAACACTTGCTCATTCCTGGTAAGATCTGGCAAACTTAAGTAACAATAGCAGCAGCCATTTGCTAAATAGATTCCTAAATGAAACTGCCAACTCGCTAATTAATAGAGTTTGAATAGCCATCAGACAGTCATGACTTTCATCACTGTTGATCTCGTTTGGACAGAATGGGCCCATTTGACATCTACCTGTGAAGCCTAGGAGTCACCCAGCCGCACCACTTGTAGGTTTGGCAATAGATTTAAGGCTGATCCTAGCAATTCTGCTCTTCAGGCAAGACTGAAACAGCAACACAGGCCTCTTCTCACATCTCAACAAATATCCCCAGAAGAGAGTTGGCTCAGACAGAGCCTAATTACAGATGAGAAACCACCAAGTAGACATAAATATTCCACTCTACCAAAGAAACAAGTCATTCTGTGAGTAGAACAAATGACGCCTGGCTGTTGTGACTTGCGTCTTAGGGTGGCTTATCTCATCTCTAAGAAGATACAAACTCTTATCTCAAGCCTAGTAAGATGTGAGCTCTGATCAAAGGTTCTTGTTAATAGCATTTATTTCTTGTGTGATTCTCTGGAAACAAATACAGTTGAGCCCACATTTCTGCCTTTATCTCCATGGGGGCACTAGCTCTGGTGTCTTTTATCTACTCCACTGCCTCTTATTTCTAAGTGGTGTAAGAATTTTATTTCCCTCAGATCATGAGAACCTTCCCAGCTTTAGTTAAAGTTGACTGAAGCATTCAAAAGTTGTTGGGGGGAAACAGGAAGCCAGAAGAAAAAATGGCTGAGCGACTCCGTGACTCTCATTTCCTTCAGCTAAATCCAAGCTAACACACATCCTTGCAGAGAAAGCATGAACTCGTGTAACAAATACTTGATAAACAAACTTTTTCTTTAGGGACCTGTTCCTTTCAAGGGAAGAGGAGGGCGTACATGAAGAGGTGGGAGAAGGAAATATCCTAGAAAAACTAAATTCCTTTAGGTGTTTTCAATGTATCACAGGATACACAGACCTAAAGAAAGTGAGGGAAGCTTTTATTGTCAAAATGTCTGATGTGAGAAGCAGATGCATTGCTGACAATTTATGGGACATTCTATACGCAATCCTCAACCTTTTTTGTTTCTTTGTGTGTTTTTTATTTTCAATAGGAGACTGCAACTACAAAATGCTGGCCCTTCTGGGTGAGAATCCAGCGAGTCACTTTTGAGAAGCATCTTCACAGCACTGTCCCAAAAGCGTTTGGAGTTTGAGGCTACTGGCCCAAGCAGCAAAAGCTCAACCAGCCAGAGACAGGGCTGCAAGCTGCAAAAACATTGGGAAGGAACAGAGGGTCCCAGTGCAGGGAAAGGCTATTTAAAGATTATTGCCGACCTTAAACCTGGGCATACACTGGGTACGGGTTCCCAGACATGCCAGGTAGTTCTGTGAGAGCAGAGAAGGAATTTAAAGAAGGCAAGATCAAAATCCCTGTCTTTTAAAATCTGTTCAGTTCGTTTCCTGCATGGTCGAAGCATGTGTTCCCCTGATAAGAGCTCCACACAACAGTTAGTTTCTCCTGAGTTGACTTAGGAACGTTAAAAGCAATACAAGTTCTGCTTAAAGAAACCTGACGGAAATCAGCAAAGCTCACCTGAGCAGGACCCAACAGCACATTGCTTTCAAAGTTCAGTTTCCACACACGGGCAGAGTTAAAGCTGTGATGTGGATAGCATTGATACCAAAGCAAATTAATGATTAGCGTAAAGGTCATAACAGAATATACACGCTCATTTGAAGATTTTTGGGCAAGTATCAGCTTTCTTTATGTATCAGCCATGTTAAGAAAACCAGTTCGTACTGAGAACTAAGGATAGAGATTGCGCTACAGAAAAAAAGAAATTATGTAGACAATTTGTTTCCCCCCCTCCCCAATTAAAAGATTTCCAATGCTGGGAAAAAAGCACAAGAGCTACAACTTCCCATGGCTGCTTATCTGCCCAAGGCCAGAGAGCAATCCATTTCACACCTGCGAGCGAGCAGCAACTCCAGAAATCTTAACGCTGTCAGCAGGACCAACTCCTCAGCTATGGAAACACTCATCTCTATGAGGACAAAAGCACATCTGGCCCACAGAGGGGAATTCATGCTGGTGGGGAAAAAGCTACATAGAGATTTTATGTGGAGACGAACTGCCTGCAGAGCTCCCACAAGATGAAGCCTTTGCTTGATGTGTCCAGAGCTCTACCAAACCCCACTGTTTGTACAAAAGACAATTTAAAATAAAAACATGGGGGTTTTGGGGAAAAAAAAAAAAAAGCCAGGAGCAAAAAGAATGCAAGGGTTTCATCAACCATGGCTAGTTTTTGCTTTTTAAAATATAGTTTATTTTCCAAAGTACAATTCAGAAAGTATTTTTGAGACTGATTTTGTTGTCCCCATGGGGGGAAAACCCCAAAGCTCCAGCAGATTCTCATAGGCTAAGAAAATTGTTTTCTGCCTTTTTTTATGCCAGCCCAGCACAGGCTGTCCCCCTCAGAGGGCTGGCGGGCTGGACAGTGTCGACACAGAGGTGGTGGTTTCCGTGCTGTGTGTCATTAAGCGCCTGCAGAGAGCTTGAGCGTCTGGGCTTCACGCAGGGCCAGACAACCACGGTCGCACAGGACAGGGACATGTGGCCACACGAGTGGCCGTGTCACAACCTGCAGGAATGTCTGTTCTGCTGGGAACAAGGGGATCACGGTGCCCTGGGGGGTTTCTGCCACTAACAAAGCTGCACACGGGGTGAAGCAAGACTTATGGTTTGGCCCCAGTTTGACACTGGGGCGGGATATCAGCTTCCCTGATACCCTATAATCCAGTTCCCCCCCAAAAGCTAATTATTTCAAACTCCAAATATAGAATTCGCTCAGTAGGGTCGATCAACACAATTAAGCTCACTTTACTCTGCTAATAATATTCTTACAAACAGTATTGTTGTCAAGATCCCTGATATGGCATATGCCATGTGTTCTCCACAAATATTAGACATACTCCTGCCCATCCCTTCCATATTTCTCCCTCATTTGCTGTTATGACAAAGATATTCTTTAATGAATCTTGATGACTCATCTCAAATGTTGTTTTTTTGCACTCTGATAAGCCCTAGACGGAATGACTAATAGACTACATGCAACACCTAGACAACGTGAGCAATCTAGTGTTTGCTTAAACCATATTAGATACTGATAACAGACATAGGCATTGCACCTGCTCCATTGTTAAAGAAAAAAAAAAGGGGCGGGGGGAAATAAAAGAAAGAAAAAAAAAAAAACACAGGACTGATACAGTAACTGCTACTTATATTTGTATAAAGCAAATTTCTCTTGTCAGTGTTCCAGAGAATGTATGTTGTGGCTGTTATAAAGCTTCCCTCTCTTGTAAAAAATGACTAATTTGACATTATGCCCCTGGGGAAGCCAAAGCACAAAGGCAGCCAACTTGGCTAAGACAGGGCAGTGCTTCACAGAGAAGATGTCTATGAATCAAAGACAGGCAGTGTTCCAAGTCTACCAATGTATGCACCAGTGGACACAACAACGTATGCATCCATTTACAGCCAAAGCTGCCATTGCCTTTCCTTTTCCTACTTCTGGGGTTAAATTCCTTGAGAGAGGGAAGCCCGAACAGCCTTGCAAGAGAAGAGCAGGTAAATGAAATGGCATACAGGTCTTGCACAGATGTTATGTTAGTCAAGGCCACCCAATAGATGATTTTTTGCTCTGAACATTTCAGGCTGAGACCCTCA
Source organism: Scolopax mira (assembly GCA_004320125.1). NCBI lineage: Eukaryota > Metazoa > Chordata > Aves > Charadriiformes > Scolopacidae > Scolopax > Scolopax mira. The sequence continues at coordinate 45,926 of BJBW01006799.1, forward strand.
ACACAGAGTGGGATGAATGATCCTGACTACAGTGGCCTATGCCTGAATTCTTGCTTAGGTCAAAAAAAGAGGCCAGCAACTTCTCCTTCACTCTCAGTACTGAAAAATGCATGTCCTGTAGGTCCCAACATGTAGCACCTGCCAGGATCTGAACGAACTTCAAAACATTGTGTAAACAGAGATATCCTTCTTATTCACTGACCACAGTGAGACACACCACTGTTTTTTATGTAAGGATGTGTGTACGCAGTAAACATGCAGTAAGAGCGACACATGGATGAAATCAAAATATTTTCTTGCCAGAAAGAAACAAGTGATTAGATATGACTCTGTGCTCACTTTCTGTGCCACAAGTTTTGCCACCACCCAGTGCTTGGCTTGTGCTGCTAACTACACAAACATAAGCCAACAAGATAAAAAAGGGAACTAGGAATTTGCTCTGGAAGGTAAGGGATGAGAATGAAGTAGGTTGAGAATAATAAAGAATAGAAATAACAGAAAACATAAGAGATGGGCAAATTTTATTATGCTGGGGCTTGGGCACTCACATGCAGGAATACGTCAGTAGGAAAAAAATAATTTTAAGTTGCTGTTCCAAAAATATACCCAGTGTTCACACGGACAGTTCCTGCTTACAGAAGTACAAGGCCAGCAGCAACAAGCAAGGCTTCCAGCAATGGGCTCTCTCTCTGTGGTGTAAACATCATTATCGATACACCTAGGGCTAATGTGAGCCTTTAAATAATTTTAACAATTTATCATTTGCCAACACACGACTTTTACAGCCATAGAAGAGTGATGTAAAACTATTTTTATTTTTTTGGTGTTGGGGGAAGAGAAGAGGGGAACTGTACCCATTGCAAGATAAAGCACTGCCCTTACTGGTCAGAGAAGCATGCTGCTGCCCACATAGGTGGGACAGCAAATGCGTTGATGAAGGGCACATCACAGTGATTAGTGACTTGGATGGGAGAACTGTAAGCATGTACACAAGCAAGATAATTCCTAAATGAAACCAGCAGTACATGAAATGCAGAGTGTAAAAGAAAAAAGCTCTGTTGCTAAAGGAAGCTCAACTGTCCTTTCTTGAACACAGTCATTCAGAAGCAATTATTAAACTCTGCTCGTTCTGAATACGCTTGGCCTTAAAATATTAACATGCTTTTTTATTTTATGCCTCAGACTGCACGAAATAAATTAAATACACACAAGATGGTATGAGCAATCTCTTAAGCACTAGCTAGTTTAACAACTAATCTTCTGCTTTAGTAAGAAAGGTAAAGGTTTAGTTTTTTCAACCATATGAGACATCCTACAGTTCATGTGTTAGGCATCTCTCCTGTCCACTGGTAATATTATTTGAAGCATGCTTGTAACATTTTCACTTAATTAAAAAATCAGAAGCATAAGGACTTCAAGTTTTTATCCTTTATGGAGCTGGCAGTTTATTTAATTGCCTTCAGTTTTATGAAGGTGAAACATAGCACTTTATGACCAAAATATAGCAATTTCTGCTACTGCTCAAATATGCTGACAGAACTTTGACATGTTTTTTTTTTTTTTTTTCTCCACAGTAATTATTAATGTTGGTTTGCATGTGCTCAGAATAATGACACACACATGAATAACTTGCTACACTTTGTGACTCACTGAGGTGCCTTCGCAGAAATGATCCTGGTCGTGCTTTGTGTGCCACATACTGCAGGGAGAACTTTTCTGTGGGGATGGTCAGATGTATTTTATTTTAACAGTGAAGAGTATATGTCTGAGTGAAAGGTTGTTTGGTGCCCTCCTTTCCTCAACCCTGTAAAAATATTTTAGTTTAGTTGTGTTTGAATGGGGGAGTCAATGAGTTTCATCCTTTGTTCCAGTCATAATAGCATCTTGTTTGAAGCTATTATTTCAAACCGAGATAGCTGGGCCTTTATTTTTCAAAGATGTTATTTCCTGAGACCCTTTACAGACACTAGTGGAGCTTCATTGTTAATTGTCTTGTAGGGGCAGAAATATACAGCCTCTTCTTTCAAATTCAGGATGACTCTGTTTATTTACATTGTTGAATGCAAACGAACAACAAGGCATCCCCCTAAACGGTAGGAGTGGGAGAAGGCAGAGGTCTATGAGCCATACTGCACCCCTGAGCACCCACCAGACACCAGAGGGGCTCCCCCAGCAAGGGCTGCTCCAGCACAGCACAGCCACGCCACCCCCCACAGCAGTGGCAGCAGGAGGAGGAGGAGGAGGAGGAGGAGAAAAAAGAGGGACACGTGCGCCCCAAACATACTCAGGCAGAGGAGCTGAGCCAACATGCAGATGAGCACACAACACATACTTTGACAGCACGAGAGGGTTTTCACTCCTGTGTGCCCTCTCCCGTGGCGCAAGATAAATTCTGGAGGAGTAAGTCATAGCTGCCCCACAGCTCTGGCTGCAATGCAGCTCTTCCACATACCGGCTGCTTTACATTCCCTCTCCATGCTTTAAACCTCTACATTTTTAGGATCTTATTCCCCTTTGGTGTTGGTCCCAGTGACAATATGGTGTGGAGACACTGAGCGAAGCCTTTCCCTGGGATGCCCTGACCGTCAGCTGCTGCTCTTCTCCTCCCCCCCACCCTTGCCAATGAACTCATAAATAATATTGCATCCGCCTAAATCAGAAATATGGGGCTAAATTACACCCTCAGACCACCAACCATTGCTTTCAGTGCAAAATGTCATGTACTTACATACTTAAAAAAAAAAATCTAACAGTTTTCTTTACCGTAATTCACTACAAGAAGGTAACTCTCCAGCATATTTCTGAGACACCATTACAGAGAAAGGAAATTAAAAACCCAGAAACGACACCTTAACACTCATTTGCAGCATCATTCCTCATTAAAACAAGAAATTTACGAGCAAGAAGGACTTAAAAGAAGTCTTATCTGTCCAGACTACCACTGAATCTCACTACAATGACTTGGCAGCAATTTTTTCTTTAGTCTTTTCCCTTTTCCTTTTCCCTTTCCAGTCACTTCCCTTTTGAGTACCACAGCTAGTTCTCCCTCACTCCAGGAAAAAAAAAAAAAAAAAAAGAGCACCAGTAGCTCTACAACAACGACAACAATAAAATCTCAAAAATTTGCAACATGGTGCTGACACCATGATTATTCTTCAGTTTATACAGAACTCTCCCTTCTTTCTTTAGTGGGGACTGTATCATATTGTCACGTGTCAGTGTTAACACAGAAACACATTTGTAAGAGCTAAAGAAATTGTGAAGAAGCTGGACAATTCCTAAACTACACAGATACACTATCAAAGCAAAATAAAACAAACTATCTTTTCTTTGAGTCTCTAGCTTAAAGGGGTTACATTTTGAAAACGAGCAGTGCAGAGGGATCACAGAATTAGAGTAACTCGGGCTGGAGAGGAGCGCTGCAGGTCCCTATTCCAACCTCCTGCTGGGGTTGCTCAGGGCTTTGGCCAGTGAAGATCAGAGACTCTCCATGGATGAATGTTTCGTTATCACTGGGACCATTTATTTCCAGATATCCAACTGGCATTTCTCTTGCTGCCAAAGTCCACCTCTGGAAGAGCCTGGCTCTTTCTTTGCTGTAGCCTCCCATTTAGTTGAAAATAGCAACAAGACTCCCCAGCTTTTCTCCAAACTAATGAAACCCAGCTCCTTCAGCCTCTCTTCACACATCATGTGCTCCAGCTCACTAAGCATGTACCACTTCTAATGGAGTAACAGTGAATTTGTAGACTAACAATAAGTATTATTTAATGAAATTAAATACTCTTATGCAAGAAGAATTGCTTTAAAAATAAGGGATTTTAATAAAGCAAAATAATAATAAAAGCCAGGTTAATAATTTTGCTCTGGATCCCAGAATATTAATTTAGCAAGAAATAAATAACCCCTGGCTTTTCATCTTATCTTTTTGACAGATGTTTCCCCTATATAAAGGGTGGCATAACTGTTCTTGTCAGTGTTATAATTAAAATTGCCATGCAGCTGACATACTGTTTTTAATGGTTTCCCTTAGGATTGTAACAGATGTTGCCTTATTATCTCAGGACTCTCCTGAAGTAAGAAATGTCATTGGCATAATCAAGACACTTCTTTCAGTCTCTCAAAGTAGACTGTCACAATTTGCCCAGTAACATTTGACCCTAAGGAATTAAATATTTCTTTATTAAAGAATTAAACTTTTCTAAGTTTAAACTTTATTAAAGTTTGTTCTAAGTAAAACTTTATTAAAGAATTAAACTTTTCCAAGAAAGTTTTCTGAAGAGTTTGAAAAAAATACTAGAGAATCTTACTTGGGGGTAACAAGTTGTATGGCCCAGATTTTGCTGCAGACAGAAATAGGTGGAAAATATAGAAGGAGGGAGCCCTGACGACAGACCGACAACAGACCAACAACAGCCAAAAAAGCTATGGCTTTTTAATGGCAAAAATAATCACAGTTTAAGGCACATGGTAAAGGGACAGTTGAAATCTGGTGAGAAAATGAGAAGCAGCAGTTACTGGGCTCCTATTACAAGAAAAGTTGCAACTGTATGACATGAGTGTTAATTCGAAAGGAGGGTTAGTTTAAATAAAGCAAGGTGTAAAAGCAAGCTGAAAGGATAGCCTTTTAAGTGTAATTTAGGTCCCTAGTGTTCACTGAAAATATAGGAAAGTCGAGGGTGGAAAGAAGAAGAAGAAACAGTAGCTCCAGCCTGTTCTCAGTCCCAGCTTGGTGATGTACCTCTCCCAAGGACTACAGGAGGTGGGTGCTAAGAGGGATGCAAGCTGGGGTGCAGGTCCCCTGGGCAGGATGGCTGCCAGACGGACACACCACAGCTTCTTCTTGAGTGGAGCATGCACACTGCCAGGTCTCACGCCAAGATGCCATCCGGACACAGCTCCAACCCACGGCCAGACTGGGGGGCTGGGAAGCACAGCTGGTGGATCCCCCCAGCTGGGTGCACCCAAAGTGTTTGCCACCACCTAAAAAAAGCTGGAGGTGGGTTATGTGGCAAGGGAGACAGGAAAGTCAGGTGGCTCCAAAAGCGCAGAGTAAGAAAAGCAACCCATGTCTCCTCTCTGCCTGCCCACTGAGCCTTTCCGACTCCTCAGGGGGAGCTCTTCTTGACGAAACAAATTTAGCGGAAAGCTACTTTATATTTTGGTGGCATAGAGCTCTTCGCACCTTTCCGAGGGCTGCCAAACTTTGTCAAGGTCTGGGGAATGCCAGCGCTGTTTTTACTGACTGTGGCGCTTGAATCTGCAAGTCACAAGATTGAAACTGTCAGCGCAGCTTTCACACTGCGCGTAGACCTTCTCCTCCCCAAAAACGGTAGAAGGTGCAACACGACACAATTGCTGGATTTCCACCGCAGCAAGTGGGGCAGTTTGCTCAGGAAAACAAGAGGACTTGTACAGATGCGTGGTTTTTAGGGGTTAATTCTCCCTGATCTTACCTATCTCGAGGACAGGTATTAATTAAATAGAAGCATGGAAACCGTCCAGCATGAATTGACTAAAATAAAATAAAATAAAATAAAATAAAATAAAATAAAATAAAATAAAATAAAATAAAATCTGTCTACCTGAATGAGCTAAAACTCTCTTTTCCTCTCCCCATGCCCAGCCCCACCAGGCGTGGGCCCGGCCCGGGGCTGGAGGGGGCAGCCCCGTCGGTGCCGGGAGAGGGACCGGGCCGGGAGCCTGGTAACCACCAGCGCGGCCTCCGCCGCCGTAGCGACGGCGACGACGACGACAACAACCGGGTCCGCGGCGGCGAAAGGGGCCGGGCTTGCCGGGGAGGCGGGTCCCGCCGCCGCCACCTCCCCCCGCCGGCTGAAGAGCGGCTGCGAGGGCGGGCGGCGCGGCACAGCACGGCCCGGCACGGTACGGTACAGCACAGCACGGCCCGGCACGGAGCCGCACGGCCGGGGACAGAGCAGCACGGCCGGCAGCGCCCACTCATCCACCGCCGGGCACCCTCCTTCCCTCCCGCCCCCCTTCCTCTTCTTCCTCCTCCTCCGGGACTCTCCGCTGGGATCAGCCCGCCGCGGTTGTTGTTGGCCGGCTCCGCCACATCGAGGATATTTTGGCTCCCGGAGAGGCAGCGGCGCTTTTTTTTGTTGTTGTTGTTGTCGGACGCGGTGCCGCCGCCGCCGGGGTGACACGCCGGGCTCCGGGGCCAGGTGAGGCAGGGGCGGCCGCGGTGGCGGTGGGAGGCGGGGGGTCGCCCATACACACCGACCCGCTCCGCCGGCGGGGGATGGCGGGGGGAAGATGGGGGGATTCTCGGCGGCCGCCCGGGGCAACCGGGCATCGCCCCCGGCGGCCGCCTCCACGCACACACCCCCACGGGCGACCGCCCCCGGGGGCCGGGATCGGGCAGACCCCGCGGGCGGGGAGGGGGCGGCAGTGCCCGCCCGGGTGTAGGAAGGACCCGGCGGGGATGAGCCTGAGGGGGGGAGGCATTCGGAGCGGCGTTGGAGGGGGACGGCTTGATGGGGACCGGGGGAGGGGGTGGGAAAGGGTTAATAGACAAGCTGTGGTCGGTTAGTGCTTTAAAGGGACTTAAAAAAATATTAAGTGTTGGGCTGTGTGATCTCCCCATCTAACTTTTATGTGGGCGAGCGTGTCGTATGTGTGGAAAGTCATCCCAGCTTCTGGGCTATCTCTCTCCTCGAGGAGGAGCCCAACAGTTTGGGGGGGGGCAGGGCGGGGGGGAGGACCAGCGCTCCGAAGGGTAGGCGGGTGGCCCTTAACCTATCGGAACCGAACCTTTATGCCTGGAAATTTTGCCGTTTAAAAAGAAAACGACAACCATCCAAAAAAAAAAAAAAAAACCAAACCCAAAGAAAAACCAAAAAAAAACCCACAAACAAACCCAAAAAACCCACACCAAAAACCAGCCAACCCAACCCGGTGGAGCTGCGTTGAGGACACCAGCCTGGTTTTGGTTCTCCACGCGGGTGATTCCCAGCTGCATCCAGCTGTGCCCAGGCACCTGGCTGTCGCCGAAAAGAAGAAGTCGATCAGAATTCGGGAGTTATTAGTTAATAAGTGCCTGATCCTGTTGACCCTGTTCTGGTTCACCCACTCAGCTATGCGGGGGTGTTGGAGAAGGTGTCCTGCCAGTTAAACCAATTATAGCTGGCGAGTCGCAGTCATCAGCGTTAGTGGAGGAGTCGGGAGGGCCCAGGCCCAGTCACAGCATGCCACGCTGCTGCTCTACTGTCTTCCCCCCCCCCCCCCCCCACCCCCCCCCCCGAACTTCAAACGGCAGCTTTCGAAGTTGGGCAGAAAGCCAAGTTTTAACCCTTTGTGTCGGGGAAAGCCACCTTGCCCGGGTCACTTCCACTCGTCCTGTTTTGGGAGCTCAGGGCTGGCGAGCAGCACGGCTGATGGGGAGGAAGCTGATGGATGTAGGGTGAGCACAGGCTATAGAAATGGGTGACAACTTGAGAGATTTAGCCAGAAAACCGGAGGGTTAACGGAACACGCTCAAGATTTTTGAGCGTTACTGGGCCAGAGCTCCGTTTAGTTTTCCATAGGCTGTGTAGTGCACAGGCAAGGGCACAGGAGAAACGAGCAGCCTAGAAACAGTGACTTGGGTTAATGAGCAACGCCAAGGAATGAAGACTTTGTATAAACCTTTTTTCTTAGGACCCTAAACATTTCACGAGAAAAAAAAAAAACAAACCAGGAAGGAGAGACTCCCAGCCCTTTTAGTCAATGGGGATAGTTCCACATCAGGATTGTGTGCAGAGGCCAGGATTGCACCTGAAAGGATTGGGAATCTTATTTGTGGCCCTGACTGGGGATCAGATCTAAGCGGGCTGCAAATACGTATCATACTTTTACAAACGCTTTCCGATTGGAAAGGCTTACAGCTGGTTAGCCCTAGATACCAGAGCGGATTTCAAAGGCAAAACAAAGGGTGTTAGAAATTGCAGTATACTTCTGTGGGGTTGGTGTGTTTTGGTGGTTTTTTTTTTTGTTAAAAGCTCGACCGACTGCAAGGATAAACAGTTGTTTAAACTGTGACAAATTTAATGAAAAGATTAGGATGCTTGCCGAGTGAGACTCATGCTGTGTAAAATTCTTTGCTGCTCAATGAGATGTGTAATTTAGATCAAATATTTGTATATGCTATTTGAGGTAAAAACCATCAGTCAGTAGACTGCACTTTTGGTTAACATCAGTGAAGTGTAAGTTGATTAATTTTTTTATATTTCTTCTGTTATTTCATTGATAAACCCCATACATCTAATAACAATGAAGTTGAAATAGGCCTTTCAGTTTAAAGACTCTTGATTTTTAAGTGATTGACTATATAAGAGGATGAAAGGGCTCCTTTGGCTGTTGGATGTTTTTATTTTCCTCTTTGTTTATATGGATGGCTTCTGAATTCATTGTCATTTTAACAAGCTGAGTTTATTTTGTTAAGACCCTAATTCGCCATTTCTTTCTGAGTGTAAGTTTGCATTTTGATAACTAATGGGAGAACTTGCTTTTAGTAAGTGATCACAGTTTTATGGAAATTAATAGCGTCCTATGTGACTATTTAAACACTGATGCACATTTTCAGACTCTTTCTGTGGAGCGAGAGAATTTAGGCCAATGCTGTGAAAAAGGAGAAGGAAAATTGTAGAGAGACAACTTGCTGTAGTGTAGCCTGATAAGGTATCGTTCACCAACACCTGAATTACAGCATCACGATAACATGAACAATGGTCATAAAACTGGCTTTATTCCTTATGTTAGATCTTTCCTGTAGGTCAGTAAAAAGATATGAATCTTACCGCTTTTTTCCTTAAGTGATAAGTAGAAGAACAAGTTACACAGACCTCACAAAACTGTTCCTAGGAGTACAGACAACATGATACAGCTTTGGCTTCTGTAGCATGAATGTACTGATGATAGCCCCATTATCAACCCTTTAAAAGGGGTTTTGCTCCCTCTGCAATTTAAACTTGGACCCTCTAAACCTTTACAAATATGCTAATCCCATGTTTACACAAGATAAGGTGGTTTGGAGATGCTTTGCCTAGTGAAGGAAGCAGGTTGCTAATACTGGGTATTGGCTTCAATGATTATTCATAAAAGGGTGAAAGGGGTGAATGTTACTGCATGAAGGTGCATTACGGTCAGTGCTGTGTCCCTTCTCTTCCTTTGGCTTCCTTGAAAGCCAAAGTGAATCATGGCACATGAGCAGGAATATAGCAAGCAAAAATAATACCAAATTAAATGTTTAAGATCATGGGTGAAAGTTGAAAAATATCTCAAAGCCATAGATATTTGGTGGACAAAGGACTCTATAGGCTTTTCATGAGGTACTAAAAGGTCTCACTTTGGTTACCGGGGCTAATCATCCTTGTTGGCTCTTACCACAAAACTTTAACTCCAGTGATGCCTGCGAAAAGTCTTCCAGTTAAAAAGCTGCTTAAGCAAGATGGGAAATTGTGCCTTGTGTGGTCGGGATGTGAGCAATGAGCAGGTTTCCCTGTGTCTCATTGGGAGAGCTGTTCCGTAGCCTGTACCAAAGCGGTGAGGTACAGCAGTTAACACGCTTGCTTCCTCAGTCGCAACATTTTTCATGTGACCCCTCTCATTTTTCAGATGAGTGATTTTGGGATCAGAAACATGGATCAAGTAGCTCCTGTGGCTAACATGTACAGAGGAATGCTGAAGGTGAGTATTCTTGAGCTGTCACCTTCTAAACCCACCTGGGGCATCTCTCGGCTAATGCTTTTATTGTGTTTCTTGTTAATGCTAGCACAGCAATTGTATAACCGTGCCAAGGTGAACATAGATATTGAGGTTTTAATTGCTTGCTTGTAACTTCTGATCATCTTCTAGAGTATTCCCACTGAGTTCAGTAAAGATGTGAAAAGCAGAACTGAAATGTAAATCTTATACCACTAACCCTCTCCCCCAAGGAGTCTCCCTCCCTCCATCCTGGAAGATGGGGGGATTCAATTCCTAAAAATTCGAAAATAAAAGGTAGACAAGAACTGATTTCTTGGACTTGGTGGAACCTTTGCTAAATAAAAGATACAGGTTAGGCAGTCCTTATATCTTTAACTTGATGAGGCTGGCAGGGGGCTGTTCTGATGTGACTGGTTATGATTCATTTGGGAACACTGTATGAAAAAAAGAAGTTTTTTCACTTACTGCAGGCAACTGTGTGAAATGGAAATCTAATATTTTGTAAGAACCCAAAGGTAGTTACTAAACACATTTTATTTTTGGATAAAATCTTGTTTTGAAAGGAACTTTGGAAACCAAGGATAAATGAGAAGCAGACTATAAAGACTCAGTCTTTAAGGGCTTCCCTCCTCCCCGTTCGTGCAAGTTGCTTTTTAATCCCATTATTAGTTTTTTACACAGCATTGATTAATGTAAACAAAATAAAGGTTAGGAAGACACTTCCTACTCCCATTAACTTTGAGGAATGTCTGTGTTTTGAAGAATCAGTTAGTGAGACAGTGGTATGCTAACTTCTCTAATGTTTTATGTCCCGCTTAGCTTTTGCTCCTGCCCACAACAACAAAAAAATCCACAAGAGATCCCCCAACTTAACAGCTGTGTGTGCTCTTTGACACAGTGGTTGTTATAGGTTCAGTTGTCATACAATTAAGGCAAATTTGAGACCTGTATTCTGATATTTTGTAGCTGTTTACGTTTCTTCTTACTTTGTTCTGTAATAATTACTCTTACAAATGTTGAAAAGCCAAATAAAAAGTTGCATAACTGATAGGGCAAGCAGAACTTACTTTACATTGTTTGTTTCCCCCTTTTACTTCTCTTAAATCAAGAACCTGCTTAAACATTAATTTTCTCCCTTTTGAAATATGAAACTAGCACAGTATGGATTTTACTCATTCACATGCCACAGCATTTTTTCCAGTGACTCAGGATAAGGGTCAGCTATTTACACAGAACGCAGGAGTTTCCAGATAGTGTTGAAAGAACTTGCCCTTTCTTTTACATACTAACAATGAGTCAGTGCTTTTATCTAGTAATGTATGAAGAATCTTTTTTTCTAGCAGATTTGGCAATTGTTATTAAATTGTTTCATTTGGATGTGAGTCTTTCTGTGGGTTCACTTTGAGTCTTGGAGTCTTAGTTGTGGTGGGTACCTGAACCAACCGTATGTGATTTTTCTCTGCTGGCCAGTGCTCAGTGGAGATTTCTGACCCAGCTAACCCCTGGAGCTGTGATATTGTTTACTTTACCAGCTTTTTCTTCTGTGGAATGCATGCTTTCCTAATGTATGTACCAGGATGCATTGCAGTTTCTATAAAATACAACTAAAAAATTATTATTCCTAGCTTTTTTTTTTTTTAACTAGGGTTAATGTAATTTGGGGAGAAGGATGACACACAGCACATAAAAAGCACCTGGTGCAAGCCACTTGAAACATAGTGGTGACATAAAAAGGAAGGTTAGGGAATTTAAGGAAACATTAACACTTTATTGATGTTCTAGAAACACAGTTCAGGCTGCTTTTGCATTCCACATGAATACTGCCCTGAAAAATCTTTGCCTTGTCCTTAGCTAAATCTTTTACCTTGGCAGATCAGTGGATGCCTCAAACAAATAAGCATTTGCAAGTTGCCTTTGTCTCCAGCTCCCTGAACTGCAGTAGCTGCCGTAGGACATGCTGCAGCTTCACCAGAGCAATGTTCTAGCCTCAGGTGCTCTTAAAAATCTCAGTGGCAACTTTTAGCCATCCGTGCCTCTAGATACTGTAGATAACGATTCCTTGTGACTAACAGACAAGTTGCATAAGTTGTTTTTAAAGTTATTTCCTCCTCTGTTAACATTCCCTCTGCTACCCCCTCCCCCAAGGCTAATGAGGCTACTAATCGTGCTAGTATTTCTAGCATACCCAATTGACACAAGTCAAATTTGAAAGAAGTTAGGTTTTCAAAATGTAACAATGTTTATTGAATGTTCCCAAATATAGCAGTGGGACCCAGTTCTGTCAGGTACATATTTGTTAGTCCTGTTTATCCCCTTCTATAGAATGAAACTGGCAGTGTTTCACTGAGCGTCTGAGCACCTGAAAGACTGCAAAATGTAATAGTTGGCAAATCCAGTCACTCAGAAATATGAAACAGGCATGGGAGGAACATCTTTCCTCAAGTCCCATAAAGGTGGCTGTATAGCTTCAAGTGATGTGGTTCAGATTAAATATTTCCTCTTTTTTTTTTTCTTTTTCAAAAAAAAGAAGTAAATCCAGTGTAGGTTTTGCACTGGCAGTTGTTTCTCCATATTTTATTGACTCTGTCTCTGCTTTCATCAAATGGATAGTCAATTCAAAGGGCTAAGGAAATAAGAATTTCTTTAAAATATACCTGGAAATAAATGTACACATAGACTCACACGCGTGTGTGCATTTTCTATTGTTAAAAGCCTCAATTGCAGGAAAGCTAAGAATATCCTTATCTGGCTTTACTGCAGAATTTTACTGGAGAACATGCCACCCACCTAGCACTGTGGTCTGAATGTTAGTTGTTTTGTATTCCTGTACAAGAAGCTATACTCTCATTGCCTTTAAATTTCAAAGGCACCAGTTAGCTGGTTCAAGATAGTGGTTGTGCATGACACAATCTAGGAAACTGAACCCAGCCACTTTCTAGGAATGAAGTTGATGGTACCCTAGCAAAATGCTCACTTTTTTTTTTATTTATTCTGTTGTTTTGCAGCGTCAAGCAGCGTTTGATACCTTTGATAGCTCAAACTCTCTCTTTTCTGGGTATTTTTTCTCACTAAATGAAGATCAGACACTTCAAGAAGTGCCAACAGGATTTGATTCTACTTCTTATGGTAACTCTTTACTTTATTCCTTAGTCCAATCAGGTGGTGATATACTCTTACAAGCGCTACATGGATTTACCTAAAAAGAAGTGTTATAGTACTTGGATTTTATCCATGTGAGTTGCTCTGCTGATAACTGCTGTTCCCTGTGCTGAAAAGGAGTGGGAACTGGGATTCAGTAGCCTAATAAACAGACAGTGTCTGGAAGAAGACTTAGTAGGTGTTAAAGCAGAGCTAAGAGAGTTTATATTTTTTAAATTAAAAAAAAATTATATGCATTTAAGCTTACATTTTAATTATGATTGAGATGTTGTAGGTATTCTGCAAGCCCTTTTCTGTTGTTAAACCCTAGAGCACAAAAATCTTTGTTCCCTTTTACTCCCTCACCCCCCTTTTTTCTTTCCCCTGGAAAACAAAAACCAAACAAACAAATAAAAAACACAAACAAAAACCCAACCAAACAAAAACAAACAAAAAAACCCACCCCACCAAAACCCAAGAGGGGTAGGGATATTATCAGATCCTGGGGGGTTTTGTGTATGTAGGGCAGTACCTACCAAAAGTTGTCTACAAATCCTTGCCTGAAATCCCAGACAAAACAGGGAGTTTTGTCCACAATGTAGCTATTTTACCTGGCACTGCCTTTATCTCCCTTTAGGGAAGAGGAGAAAAGCCTCAAACCCCTGAAAACCACCAGTCCTTTGTTCTAATGTGATTCTAATCAGTCAGGGCTCTGGTCAACAAAGCAAGTCCAAGCAGATATTCAAGATGGGGGTGGTAAAAACAGAAGTTAAGCACAAGTTGTTAATGAGCTCCACTTGCTAGGTCAAGTGGAGCCTGTAGATAGTCCAGGAAAATGAGAAGAGCTGCACAGCTTCATGAGCTGACTTGAAGTCTGCCAAGTCCATCACCTCTATATACCCTGCCACCATTATATGCCTCTAGCAGAACCAAACTCCTTCGAATGTAACTTGTGCGTGAGTTCTCAGAGGCTCTCAAATATTCAGGGATGCAGTAGTCAGTTCATTACGTTGTCCTCAAATTACCCCAAGCTTAATGACACCAATCACAAGCGAAATATCAGTAAAGGGTTTCCTAATCTGAAACATCTAGTGAGTGTAGTTGGCTTTCTTCAATTTAGAAGCTCTTCATTCAGATTAAAACTAGTCATCTTCTGGTCAAAATTGCCCAATAAGAAAGGATGACAAATTATTCCTTAAAATGGAGTCTACTTGCAAATTTAAAAATAAATTAAGCAGATTGTTGATTGGCATAGGCTGATGCTGATTTTGGATTTTGTTGCACTATTTAGGCACTGGGCACTAGCCTGTTGCCATTCACACCTGTTTGGTGCAGACAATAAGAATAATCTATCACACCTTGTACTTAGGTGATTGAGATGCATGGGAAGGGCTAAAACACAGCCCGTTGGAAATCAGTGTTAAGTAGTGCAAGCTGGTTCTTCACAAATACACTATCAGTTACTCAGCTCTCAAACTAAATGAAGACTGTCTAGAGTTATAAGAAAGTCTGAGATCAAACTATCCAATGGCAAAATAGGAATAAGTAGTCTTATGTTTCCTTAAAAATAAAAGAAAATAACAGTAAAATTTCCGGGCAACAAAGGCACTTTATGTAACTACTAAGAGTAAATGAGGATCTATATTGTGGAAAGCTGTGAAGCTTTAATTTAACATGATGCAATTTTATTAACCAGTAGCACAGAGATTTTCGTGTTGATATATCAAGTCAAAGATAGATCAGAAAATGGATCTACACTGTTTGTTTCTGTGTTTAAAATACTTAGTTTCTTATTTTTTCAAATAACTCAGCGAAAACCTGTCATTCCTTTCAGTGGCCTAAAAGTTAATGTGTTTTCTTTTTCCCCTCCACCCCTTTTCTTTCTTGTAGAGTCCAACAACTGTGAATTGCCTCTGTTAACCCCGTGCAGTAAGGCTGTGATGAGTCAAGCCTTGAAAGATACTTTCAGTGGTTTCACAAAGGAACAGTGTCGGCTGGGTATCCCAAATAGTACGTGTTTTCTATTTATAAGCTTTTTTTTTTTTTTTAATGCTAAGGAGGATGCTGAATAGCGGCTCTTTCAAAAGAGAAAGAATGATGTCAGTAGGAAATACAAGAATGGATCCTATGTGAATCTGGCACAGCTTGACTTGGAAAGGCCAGACTTGCTGGTATTAAAAATGGGTGCATGGAGAGCTCATGCCTTGGCAGCATAAGAGAGAATCAAGTAAGCTGAGGACATCTCTGATTACAAGTGAATGCAGAAGGAAAATAGAGGGCTATTTTTTTGTTTTTTCTTTCTTTAAATTCAAGAATTAATTCATTCCAAATTCATTCAGAACTAAGTAACTTGGATTAACGCATTTCTTCATTCACTGCCTTCTAATGAAAATTATTTGACAAAGTCAGGAATTGTCTCTGAATACTAGATGCTTTGTCTTGCAGATCCTTGGCTGTGGACTGAACAGCAAGTTTGCCAGTGGCTTTCATGGGCTACCAATGAGTTCAGCTTGGCAAATGTGAACTTCCATCAGTTTCTTATGAGTGGTCAAGACTTGTGCAACCTGGGCAAGGAGCGTTTCCTGGAATTGGCACCTGACTATGTGGGTGATATTCTGTGGGAACACCTGGAACAGATGATAAAAGGTAGTTACAGAGACGGAAAGAGCTTTTATTGTATATGAAAACTCAAAATGAATGATAAAACTTGATTAATAAAAGCATTATTAGAACTAGTAATACATCCTTTGTATGTAAAGATACATGCAGAAATCATTTCATATTCAGGCTGAATATCTACTGCAGTCAGGTTTTATTTGGAAAAATCATTGAAATGAATGAGATAAGGCTATTGTAATAACCCACTTGAAAAAAAAATAAATTACCCAAGACAAGACTTGAACAAAATTTGTTCACTTACTACAAGCTTTTGATTTTGTTCCTTTAATGTAGTGTTTTGAGTCAATTCAGTGAATGAATGTAAAGAAGTCTAAGATGCCTAGAGATGCCTTAGGTGAACACTGATGGTCTTGTGCCACGTGCACTGGCACATGAGCTCCATTGGTTTAGTAGTATAATATTCAGGTCCACATTAAGGATGTGGGCCTTAAAACACACTGCAACTATTGTTTTTGATAATTTTTGATATATCTAAATTTTTGATATAAACCTAAGTTTTCAAGCCTATTGGAAGTTGGTTGGGTTTTTTGATGGTATTTGTTTTTTTCCAAGAGAGAGTGCAATGTAGTGTTTAAGTAAAACGTATGTGAATAATGACCCCAAAACTCAGTCACAACTCAGTCAGAAGGTTTTTGTAGCATACAGGTGAGATCTTTAAAACTATAAACCAAATTTTTCTTTTTCTTCCTTTCTCCAGACAGCCAAGAGAAAACGCAGGATCAATA
Source organism: Scolopax mira (assembly GCA_004320125.1). Lineage (NCBI taxonomy): Eukaryota > Metazoa > Chordata > Aves > Charadriiformes > Scolopacidae > Scolopax > Scolopax mira. The sequence goes on from BJBW01006799.1 coordinate 62,173, forward strand.
TGTGGAGAACTCTCACCTCACCTCAGTTCCTCACTGGGTCAATAATAATTCCTTAAGTAAGTATTTTAATACATTTGGCATTTTACATCTCTTAACGTTTATTCTAAGCATGCTACACATCCAATTTAAAAAACAAAAAAAAATAAAAGCACCAGAATAGTTACTGTGCTTGAGGAGAACACTTGACTTCAATTGCTACAGCCTTCTTTCCTCATATTGTTTAATTGTCATCTAATTGATATCGGAAATCTTTTGAAGAGCAAAAGCTTTGAGAAAATCAAATTTCCTCTTGGTATGCCAAAGCCTACATCTGTGGAGCAGAATGACCACTCCCACCTCTAGCAAACAAAATCAAAAAACTAGCATTGCTGGGAAGCGGCAGGAGCTATTTTTAGGCCTTTTTGAAGACTGTGGAAGCGTAACAGAGCTTTTGAAAGTGTTTGGGACACAGTGCTAGCTCCCTCAGATTGACTGCAGTAGAAATACTCCACCAATCAAACAATTACCAGCTCAACCTTATTACACCAATTAATGGTGAGGACCTCACTCAAAACCACTTAAGCTTCTCCAGCTCTTTTTGTGGCCCTGTAGTTTCCTTGAAGAACAAACAATAGACGTATTTGCTGTTGGCAAGTTATAGGGGGAGATTTACAGCATCTCATTTGGAGACCATTAGATGAGGTCTTCTCAATGACTTCAGTAGCCTTTGCAGTAGGTCTGTAGCATCTATCCCTCTTTCTTAGTCAGATTTTCATGGGAAAATTACTTCATGGTACAACTGTAGTGAGGTGCTGGAGGTGTATTAGTCTAAGGCACAGCAGAGAAAAACATCTAATTCATTCTTCTATTTCTTTCTTCAGCTGTTAATGTAGATCAGAGCTCCTATGGTATGCAAATGCCTGGATACCCTAAAGCCCTCAGCTATCCCAAACCCAATCTCCTGACTGATGTCTGTCAGACTTCCACAGGACAGAATCTCCTCAATCCGGAACAAGAGTTTTCATTGTTCCCTAAAAACCAAGCAGATGCTGTTGGTGTGAACTACTGTGCAGTAAATCAAGACTTCCCAAGAAGCAATCTGAACTTGCTGATAGATAATTCTGGTGAGTCATTACCTGCATGATAACCATGGGTTCAAGGCCATATTTTGTATGTCTTTTCCTCTTTTGCGTAACACATATATACAAGCTAGATTAAGCTAGATTACGGGGGAGAAAAACAATCAACACTTCTCTCTCTTATTTTTTTTTCTTATATAAAGGTAAGCTTAGAGAACACGAATCTAGTGACAGTGGTGCAGAAAGTTACGAAAGCTCAGATTCCATGCTACAGTCCTGGAACAGCCAGTCGTCATTAGTGGATTTACAACGCGTGCCATCCTATGAGAGTTTTGAAGATGACTGTAGCCAGTCCTTGTGTCTGAGCAAACCTACAATGTCTTTCAAAGACTATATTCAAGAACGAAGTGATCCTGTAGAGCAAGGGAAACCAGTTATACCAGCAGCAATTCTAGCTGGCTTTACTGGTAAGTAGTGAAGCAAAATCGTCACTCCTCTTCTTGTGTAACATCAATATTCTCTATAAATGTGTAATATAGAACTTTATCACCATAGCTGTGAAGTATGCCTTACAACTTAGAAACCACTACTCATGAAGGGTTTTAATTTTAAATGTTACTAAAGAAGGTCTTATAGGACCATCTAAAATAAGAACAGGCAGAGATGAGAAGACATAAAAATCACATGCGCTCTTTGAAAAAGAGGGAAACTTGAAGAAAATCCTCCATGTTTTTGAGTTTTCCCAGGTGTTGGCTTGCCTGTTAAGACCTTCTTGCTGAAATAATTTTTTTTCTACTACTAGAACATTTGCCAAGCCAGGGACTGCAAGACAGGTTCAAGAGATTTGAATGCAGCTGATGGGAGGTGGGAGTGAGGGGTGAGAGATACATATGAAAGAGAAAGCCATGGCTTGTGTCAAATCCTGTGTTTCCATGGAAAAAAGCTGGCATGTTTATGAGCAGGTTTGCATTATAGAAAAAAAAAATTCTCTGTAATTTTTTTCTGATATTAGGTTTCTTTCTGATATTAAAAAAAAAAAAAGAGGTGAATCAGAGTAATTGCAAGATCTGTCCTGTGATAAGAGTGCGATCACAAACGTTGGTTGTGGCAAGAGCTTGCAGAAGTATTAATTGTGGTTTCTACCCGCCCCCTCTCTCAACAGGCAGTGGACCTATACAGCTATGGCAATTCCTTCTGGAGTTACTGACTGACAAGTCCTGTCAGTCATTCATTAGTTGGACTGGAGATGGATGGGAGTTTAAACTTGCTGACCCAGATGAGGTATGTGGCTAATTGTGATGAAGAATAAGATTTAGGGTCTGGGCTGCCATCTGTGGGTCTGTTCTTGGATATAAAGCATTTACATGGTCAGACACTTACTAAAATCTCTTCATCTGCAAGTACTTTATTGTACAGTCAGGATTGTTGTGGGATGTTTTCCCCCTTTCCTCCCACCCAGGGTATCAGTATTTGCTTGTGGTTGGGAGAACATGTTGTACAGCTTGAAACTTAAAGGTAATGTACCGAGTTCTCTTGACAGTGAAATACTGTAGATTAGTATCAGTATCAGAAATACTGAGTGTAGTTGAATCACCAATGCCTGGAATTGCAGGAGGGCATGGGGAAAATGTATTCCACGTATTGCCCATCTCTTGGATACACAGCAAATTTGGTAGTGTTGCTTTTAAAACACTTTGGGAGCTTATAGCTTTAGTCACTAAAAATAAATAGAATACATTTTCATTCATTTTCTTATACTGTTATTAGTAGAAAAAATTCTGTATTAAAAAACATGATGTCAAGTCCACTGAAGCCTTTATTTAAAAAAAAAAAGTCAAAAGCTGGGGGGAAATCATTCACTCGGGGAAGTTAATATGATTCAACTCAACTTACCTCCTTAAAGAGCTGTTCCATACTGCTTTATAACCAGTTAATGCTTAAATGGGTGTCTTGTTGAGGGAGAAGGATAAATTTTTTCATAAACTTGATCTTAAATGTATTTTGGCCCATCCACTACAAATAGCAAATGCTGGTGAAAAGGATACCTATCAGCCACTTTTTCCTGCTGCCTATAATTGTTTGGGAGCACGTTCAGCTGAGACGTCAGTCACCAGCTCTTCTCTTACCTGAGTTTGAGACATCCAAAGCAAATAAAATGCTCTAAGAAAGGGGTTTATCAGCTGTGTTTATCAGCCACTGACTAGAAGGACGTGACTTGAAGAAACTCTTTGCTTTCTTCTTGGACTGGCAGGTGGCACGGAGGTGGGGAAGGAGGAAAAACAAGCCCAAAATGAACTATGAGAAGCTGAGCCGAGGCCTACGCTACTATTACGACAAGAACATCATCCACAAGACCTCAGGGAAACGCTACGTGTATCGCTTCGTCTGCGACCTGCAGAACCTGCTGGGGTACACGGCGGAGGAGCTGCACGCCATGCTGGGGGTGCAGCCCGACACGGAGGACTGAGCCCGGCCACCTGGTGCTGCGGGGGCCAAGATCACGCCGTCGGGGGCTGTGTCTGGGAACCGTCTGCAGTCAGTTCTTCTGGTTGTTCAGACGGGTGCGACTGTTGGGAAATAAGGACCTCCACTGATTATTATTATTATTTTTCGTAACCAGGGAGAGCTGGAAGGAAGTGGCCTTATTTCATCAGTGGCTTCGGGTGTTGCCATGTCAGGTGCCTGAGTGGCACGGAAGTCAGCACAGACCCTAGCTCTGTCATGAAGATATGGAATCGCTCTGGGGTTGAGCATTCCGACTACCTGTACTGCCGTATAAAGCGTTTTTGGCTACTTACACTGCCGTGTAATAATGGGTTGGCTTTAAAAACCAAAGGTTGGATGAGAAACCAGATGCAGGAGAACTATCGCTCAGATATTTTAAAATACCATCGTCCTTGCTTACATCTTCTATCACGCGACTTATTTAAAAATAAAAAAAAAAAACCCAAACCCTAATTTATTTTAAATGAGCAGTAAGGAGAATTGATATTAGTCTTGTTCAAAAGCACGTTTTATTATTATTATTATTATTACTACTCCAGAAATGTGCTGCATAGGTACATAAACACTCTGTGTCCAAAACCAGATGTAGCAACCATTAACAAAAAAAAAAACACCCTTTAAAGAAGGGAAGGAAAATCATACCATTTCAATATTCAGTTTGTATATATTCTGTGATTCTTTTTGAAACTTTGTAATGTTCCTATTTAACAGATGCTGTATAGTGTAAATTAAACTAATTGTATGTGTGTTTTGAAATAGGATGAATGTAAACTTACCAACTTTCTTCCTGTTTGTCTAGGATATACAACCTTCTACAAATATTTAATTGGCCTGAGAGACAACATAAGTACTCAGTATGCATGCATATGGTATGCTTATGATATGAAATAGGGGGTTGGGGAGGGAGGGAGGGTTGGCTCAGTATTTTGCCAAGATTGAAGCTGGCAATTCTTTATGCATTTTGGCATTTTTACAAGAAACTAATGTTATATTCTGGGACATAAAGGGCCTGTTTGTGGTTTCTTCTGTAACTGAAAATGAAAATATTAATATGGATAAAATGACCTTTTTTTCCTTTATAAATGGCATATGTTTTTCAACCTCTATGCATGTCCTTTTAAAAAACAATTTATATACAAGCCTTATTTTTTCAGTTGACTTGTCTCTTCTTCCTGCAGTTTATCCTGTATGATTAAAATATGAATTCTATTTTTGGAAATAACTGTGACTCCTTTTCAAAGATCAGGAGGGATTTATGTAGCAGCTATTTTTACTGCAAAAAAAAAAAAAAAAAAGAAAAGAAAAAAATCACTGGAAAAATGTACTTTGTAAGAAAGCTTTATTTTTTATCTGAGCTTGATGTACATTTAAATGTGTTGTACAGTGTGAGAGGTTTAAAAATGAGTCTTTATTAAAACCTCTTGAACAAGACAATAGATTGTATGCTTTTTAATTTGAAGTTTTGGAGAACTTCCTTTCTAGTTTACTTGTTGATTCAACCCTTGTACATCTTACCACCACCTTAAATGCTCTGCAGGATTAAAAAAAAAAAGCAAACAAACAAAAAAAAGCCCAAACAGAAACCCAAACCAGCCAGACTTACAGGTAGAGAAAATTCTGTATGAGTGCATAGCTCTGTGCATGTAACCACCCTGCATTTAGATATAAATTCAAGTTAATGCCTTTGTGTTGTGCCTCTGAGAAGAAAACCACCAGTTCTGCACTGTGTTGTGCATTGGTGTGTAAACTAAGGGGTAAATATATGGAAGAACAGAGACATGCTAAGACTATTTATACTTAAACTTATCCTGTATGAAGGAAGCCTACTGTCCTAACTAGCTCATAGTCGTCTCCATCCTTCTACCTTACAGCAAAGCAGGAAACACAGAAACATTTGGTCTGAAGGACATACTTTAAAAGTAGAAAATGTAGGTGCTCTTTTTTTTAAAAAAAAAAAAAAAAAAAAACAAAAACACCAGCTTTCTTCTAGGCTTCTTGATCTTTCTTTTTACTAAACTGCAGCCCTGTCTTGATGTTATTTTCGTTCACCCTGGTTTTGGCAGCATAGCAAAAAATCAGAGAAAAAGAAGGGGAATGGGTTTGGTTTTTTTGGGGGAACGTGCCTTTCTAAATGGATATAGCTGAAAGGATGACCATGGATCTTGCAGGATGGCTCTGGTCTTCTGAACATTTACAGATGCTGTATTTCACCTTTACATTTCATCATCTCTATGAAGGATCAGATGCCTCCTACATCCTCCTTTCAAGACAGCCACTACTGCAGGCCTAGGTGCATCTCAGTGGGTGCTGTCCCACACACTGGTTTCACACTAATGATGAAGAGGATGTAAGGGCGTAAAGAGAGTTGCGATCCCCTGAGCTGAGGCAGAACTTGTCAGAAATTAAAAAGACACACTCAAATCAACCAGCTTTCCTGCACTTTGGGTAGCACTCTTGAAAAGGTGTTGCTACATTTTACCAACTTAAATAACTTTCATTTTAGCTATGACCGTAACAAGTAGAAATACTTTATTTTGCAGGAAATAATGCATGCTCTATCACAATTAATGTATTTTTTTTTCCCTGCGTGTCTTTCTCATGCCTTGGCTGCAGAGCCCTAATCATCTTCTCAATCCGTACAAGTTTCATTTTCAATTTGTTTTCCCTGAACACAGAACTATTTAGACTAAACATTTAGTTGCTTCTTGTGTGCATGTTCAGTGTCGGCTTCAGCTTGTAGACTAAAAGGAAGTTGTTTGTTTTCTTCCCTCAGTAGAAAAAAAAAAAATCATGATAGCAGAAACAATGGAGCATCTCAATACATGACCCACGCTAGCATGTCTTCCAGAAGAAAAACCTGGTGTCTTACACTAAATCAGGTCAACACAGCACTCCAAACTGTAAGCCAATGTGACCCAGAAGACAATTATTAAAGGATATGTTGTTGCAGCACTCATGGAAAACATCACTCTGTTTTCTCAGCCACCCAACGTCAAAGAGGCTACTGAAAGCAGTCTGGATAAATTCTTCACCTTCTTGAGGACGTGCCTCCCTGTCCTTCCAGCTGCCAGATTTCCTCATGAGACAGCAGTCAAAATAAAGTCTTACAGTTGGTCCTGACCCATGGTTGGCATGTCAGCTCTAATAACAAAGTTCGACTCCAAAGGCTTCTTTGCTCTTTTTTTTTTTTAATTAATTTTTTAATTTAAAAAAAAAAAAAAAAGCAGAATCCCATCTTAAGTAAAACAATGCCTCCAGGTTCAGAAAGCTGTGAGCCACAAATGCTTAGTGTCCGGGAGGCTGTTCTGGGAACCATCTGTCTGCTGCACTCTATTCTTACACCCACCTACGTTCTTAGCTGTCAGCCACTGTCAGGTAGAGTTAGGAACATGAGAAATGGGGCAGGTGATGGATCACTTAATCCCAGTACTATATCTCCACCAGTGGGAGAAGGATTCAGTAAACCTGGCCACTCTCTGCTCATCCATTCCCCATGTGATCTCCCAGAAGCCTCCATAGTGTTAGGCTGTTGAAGAGGCCATCCTGCCCATTTCTTTTCCTACTGACTTAATGAATTCTTAAGCTTTGTCCAACTTATAAGGAGGCTTCTTAGCCACTCTCAACTGACTTGTCCTCAAGCACTAGAGACCAGCACCTCACCCAGGGTCTGAGGGGCAAGGGGACACCTATGTTTTACTCAGCAGCAAAACAAAGCTCTCTACTCTGTACTCTTCCTCATGGTACCTTACACTTTTGGACTTTTTGGCAGTCACTGCACATTGAGCTGATGATTTCAGAGAGCTGTCAATGATGACTCTGAGATCCATTTCCTGGTAACTACTGTTTCTGAGTTTAGTATCACATACACCCATCTTGGGTTATTTTTCCTTGGGTGTATTACTTTAAATTAACCTACACTGATGCTCATCTGTCACCTTTTTGTCAACTCGCACCATGTTGTGAGGTCCTGGAACTCCTCCTGGAGTTCCTCACCAACACTGTGGTATTTGACTACTCAAGCTACTTAGTATCCTGGGAGTTGCAATGTCCTCTGGGATTTCTGGCCCTGGTTAGAGCCAAGGTGGCTGGTTTTATGCTAAGGACCACGAGGGATGCTGCAGGATTCAGCCCATCTTCTGTTTTGAGTTCACAGCTCTTCCACAGGTTTCTGGGTGGCCCCAGGTGAAATACTTCAAGACTGACCCTCTCTGACAGGACTGCTGCTATGCTAGTATAAAACTCAATCATTTACCCGTGTGCATGCAATCAGCAACACCGAGGTGGTCTGCTGCTGAATCTGCTTTTGGGCTTTGCCTCTCCATAAGTAGGTTGTGGGCCTCTTGTGATGCAAGACCACATCTGGCAATGAACAAGAGCAGCAATAGCTTGTACAACATGGAAACATGGCATCTGGCCCTCAAGAGGGTTCAGTAAGCACTCTGAAACTATAATACTCTATAAATGTTAACCAGACACTGAAACATCTTGGATTTTTTGCTAAGAAAAGCCTCCTGGAATTGAAAAGGAAGCAAGAATTAAAAACCAATTTACATGTTCACAGCACTAGCGGAAATCCTTTTTGATGCCCTCTCCAATGATGGTCCAAATTTTGACGTAGTAAAGAAGTGCCAGAACTCAGTCATTGCAGTTTATCTTGTGTCTCATGCTTCTCTGTGTGAAGCAGAGCACTAGTTGAACTGCCATGTGACTGCAGCAGTGCTTCATATGCTAGACATGTGAGCGCTCAAAATGCTAAAGGGGGAATAAAAAGGCATCCTGTAAGCAAGAAGAATGAAAAATTCAGCCCAGGGTGTGAGATCTTTGAGAAAGATAGCTGGTATCTCATTTGCAATGTGTGCCATGTGATGTGTAGTCTGGAACCACACAATACAGGAAGTTGCTAAAAATAAATAAAATAGGTTGTCCAGTGATGGTATAATTTGCTCTGTGCAAATTGAGATTTCCAAGTGATAAGTTTTGTTTATGAATAGGAGAGTTTTCAGATAATATTGTGGTTTGGGAACGAGCATCAGATCTTGCCATTTTTCTTCCTTCTGCCTCTACCTCTCTTACAATGAGGAAAATGGTGAGCTTAACAAAATATAATGAGTACCAAGTATAACAAAATCTCTGCACATGCAAAAGGGCATGTTCTTTGGAAGATATTTTTCCCAGATGCTCTCTAGACAGCTAGCAAAATAGTCCAAACTCCTATATAGAAGGTTTGTCATGATTTTCTGTGTCATGACCTAAAATGAGAGAGCAAATGCAGAAGTCCTGATACAATTCCTCTGAAGCCTGCATATCCAAAACCTCTTTGTTCACTATTTTCTTTCACTGTGAGCAAAATCTCAATATAAAACAGGTTTGAGTATACATTACTTAACCTTCAGTGCTTGGGCTGCAGAGGGAAATCCAAAGACCAGAGGAAGGTGGGCAAGCTGAGGTGAAAACATGTGGTTTGGAAATGGAGAGTGCCATCACACCAAGGCCCCCACCACTGTGTATCAGAGCTGGATAACCCCACTCTCCTAACCCCAGCCCAGGTACACACATGTGCACAAAGCAACACACACAGGGGCTAAAAACAGTAAACACTTTGGGAAGCTGGTGGCCATACCCTTTCCAGAAAACAGGAGCTGGGCTTGCCCTCTGAAGCATGGACAAGGGGGTTGGTGGTGGAGTGACGGCTCCTACCCCACTTCATACACAACTCATCTGCACAGGGAGGTCTGGGGTAGGATTGCTCTGCCACAGGAAGGTTTCCAGTGCCCATCTCCCACCTTCGCCCTCTGACTGAAGTGCAGAAAAGGAAGAAAGTGTTTTCCATTAAATGGTCGCAAGTTAAAACTCAGTCTTAGGTGCAGAGACCAGAATTCCCCCTCTCAGCTGGGTGCCTGATTATTAGGCTAAAGAGGCCTGTTCCCACTTGTTCCGCTTCTCTTTGGCCTGATGAATCTTGAATCAATCTTCTTTTCTTTTTTCTTTACTTTCTTTTTTTTTTTTTTCTTTTTTCCCCTGACAGAAGGCAAAGAGCAACCTAGCAGATGCAGTTCTTCCATTTAGCTTCCTCCCATTCACAGGGAGTTTTCATTCTCCTATAGGGTACTTTTTGCCCTGTGGAGGAAGAGGAGTTATTCCAAAAGAAATATAATTCCTCCTACATGCCTTTGAACAGACCTGTTTGTTCGTGTTTTTTTTCCCCATCTCGAGTGCCAGCCTCTGGGAAATGCCAAGAACCCACATCTCTTGCTGAAGCCAGGGCCGGGTCCCAAAACCCCCCATCTCATGCCCTGTCCACCCCACAGCCAGCCCCAGCTCAAGCGATCACTGCCACTGGTGAACTGGCGGGGACAGTTTCTGCATAAGGATGAACTGGATTTGAACAGTTTCCCCAATGTCCTAGGCACAACGCTCCTTTTCTTCCTCATCAGGACTCTATGTCTGCTGGCTTCCCAACTTTTTTTTTCTTTTAAACAAATATAGGCATTGTTGCTTGTGCAGGGAAAATTCCACTTGCTCCCAAAGGGGCTTTGCCAAGATCTGAAGGCTCAAGATGTATCTTTTCCACAGGCAGCGCCTTCCAGAATTCACAGATCCCTCCTTCTCTCTTTCGTCCACATGAACATTTTTCATTACACATTTTTAAGCAATCTTTAAAACTCTCAACTAGAACCCAGCACTGTGGTTGAGTCCCCATCTCATTACTTGTGCTTTGTGAGGGAAGGAGATTCCTGCTAGCAAGGAGCAGTGAGAGCCACCGCCGAGGCTGGTCCCTGACCAGTGCTCTCCCTTTCTCTGCCCACTCCAGCCTTAAGAAGCTGGGAATGGGGGATTCACCCATTCAGCAGCTGGTTCCCAGTGGTGATTGGCAACAGTGGTGTTGCTATTGCCTGTATGTTTGCCAAGTCTTAAGACCACAGTTCAAAATGACATTTGTCAGTTGTGCCCCCAGTGCTTGGGCAATTTTGGTCATCATTGCGTGACTTTAGCCAGGTCAGCTGTGTGCAATGACTCATTCAAAAAAAACCCATCAGTGGAGACCACGGAGGTCCGTATATATACTCCATCTTCCCTTCCCAAATGAGCAAATCTTTTCACTAGTAGAAGCATGAAGATGTTTATCAGAAGCTGGAGCACTTCTGGTGGTGCTGACAGCTCTCTGCAGAGCGCAGCAACCAGAAGAACCAGTGCAAAACAGCCTCGCAGGGCAGAGCTTTCCATTGCTGTGTGACTGGGGCTGAGATGATCATATTTTATTACATTCATTTTTCTCCAAGAAATATTAAAATGCTCTCACTATTTGAAAAGGGGGGGGAGTGGGGGAGAGGAGGGGGAACACACATGAGCTGCCTAGCTATCCCTAAGCAACCTATCAAATAAAGCAATAAACTATTAGCAGGCAAAATGGCTTTAAAAGGACCCACAGCAGTTTCAGACCGTCAGGGGAAGAATAGGGATGGAAATTATTAGTAGTACCTTAACAGCAGCCCCTTATTATCTCCCACAGTAATCTAAGTCATTAGCACAGCCAAGCTGCTGCTCCATGCCAATTACTGTCCCTGTGTTTCCCTCTGCTTGAGAGGGATTTTCAGAGGATCCAGCTGAAACGAGATTTTAGCGGGGTTCTGGGACTCTTGCAGGTCTCTGCTGCAGCAGCAGAGGTGGCATTGAGTGGAAGCTCTCGCTCTCCCAGCTCTTCCCGTAAGATACTCTCCAGAAATAGAGCTTAAGCATGGCTCAGACAAGGCCAAGTGCAGCTGCATTTCTACAGTTTCTTCACTGCAAGGACTGACTTCTCACTAACAGAGCTGTGGGAGCCATTTATGACTGCCATTTATGACTGCCACAACTCAAACCTTCTAGGGTTTGTCCGATTTTGGTTTTACCTCCTGTCTTACCCTGTGGTATCACAAAGTGCCTACAGTGTGTAAGTCTCTACAGCAATGCTTCATTACCATCAGCAGGTTTGCCTCCTTATCAATCTAATGTAACCCCTAAGGTGGCCCTCATTTGAGCAAGGGGTGGCACCACAGGTCCCAGCCAGCCTCAGTTACTGTATGTCTCAATCTTCTGTTCATAAAGGCCCAACCCATCCTTCACTTCAAGGTCCCATGGTCACAGCATGCAACAAGAACAGTTGCTGACAGTGGCTGCCCATTTTCTGACATTGCCTTGACCCGACTGTGTAAGGAAATTTTGCCATGCTGAGACAGGGAGTCCACAAAATTCGTGCCTTGGCACCTCCTCAGTGGGTTGGAAATGCTGAGCCAAATGTCTTATAGAGGGTACAGCCCTAGGTGGAGGCCTGAGACATATGTAATGCTGGCAGGGATGCTGTGTCAGGTGCTGAGATGCTGCTGCGGCTGTAGGGCTCCTGATCAGGAGCTGTGTCTGCAACGGGAAGAAGACCAGGTCCAGAGAAGGGCAACAAAGCTGGTGAGGGGTCTGGAGCACAAGCCTTATGAGGAGAGTTTGAGGGAGCTGGGGTTGTTCAGTGTGGGGAAGGGGAGGCTGAGGGGAGACCTTATTGCTCTCTACAACTACCTGAAGGGAGGCTGTAGAGTGGTGGGAGTTGGTCTCTTCTCCCAGGTCACAGATGATAGGACAAGGGGTAATGGCTTCAAGTTGTACCAGNNAAATATTTCTTTACTGAAAGGATTGTCAGGCATTGGAATAAGCCGCCCAGGGAGGTGGTTGAGGTACCATCCCTGGCGGTATTCAAGAGATGAGTTAACATGGTGCTCGGGGATATGGATTAGTGTTGGGTTGGTGTTGTTTTGAGTGTGGCGTGGGGTTTATGGGGGGGTTTTTTGTGGGATTTTTTTTTTTTTTCATTGGTTGGATGATCTTAAAAGGTCCCTTCCGACCTAGGTGATTCTGTGACTCTGTGAAGTCTAGCAACAAAGCCAGCATAAGAAGGCCTTGCAGACAACTGCTTCTCAAATTGCTCATAGAGGCCTTTCTATTACTTTGGTTTTATGTCACCAGGCTGGCCTAGGATCTTTCACCCAGGCGGCCAGATGGAGATCTGCAAACACTAAAATGATGCAGGGAAAAGGGGGACCATGGATTCTGCCTTGTCACTACAGACCAGCAAAGACTTTCCCTGCCCTGGCCACCACCACTTGACTTCTTTTTTCCCATAACGCTTTTTTTCCCCAACTTCCGGGACACATGGAAAGGGCCAGGAATGCCAGTGGAAAGTGGGTCGAGATCCTTATTTTTCTTTGTTCCTGTGCGTGGGCGGTAAGAGAAATAGGAGAACCATTTCTTAGCAATCCTCTTTGGCCTGGCCATAAATCAGAGGAGTTCCAGTGACAGCATCCAGGAAACACCCTGAGCACATTACAGTTCCCTGATGGCCATCCTCTCCTCTCCCTGCCCGGATCTCAGCTCTCTGCTCCAGATCACTCCTGCCTGTCCTTGCAAGCTGGTGCTGGGAGCAGGAAGAGAGGAGAGGTGAAAGGCATTGCCTTCAGCTGCTCACTGCTCCCAGAGCTCTCCAAGGACTCTGCAGAGAGGTCTGGGGGAGAACCATGCTCTCATAAAACAGGGCTTGAAAGTCAAATGGGGTCTGCCTTCTGGAGTAACTGGGATAAACCAAGCCAGTGGAATACACGCTGCGCTGTTGCCCTTCTGAATAATTTTCCCATGTAGAAAAAATCAAAATAGGTCTGGCTTTCCTCTTGGCCCTGGAATAGGATTGCAAAGACAGCATGAAGTTACACATAAGGTGTCCTTGTGGATACTTTGCCCTGTTCTGTCTCTGTGGGGGACACAAGGGTTTAGCCATGGACAGGACAGTCCTCATGGCCCTGGGGAAGCGGTGGCTCCCTTTCCTTTCAGAATTGGCTGTGAAGCCTCCATCCATTGCAGAAGAATAGCAGTGCTGGTCAGCTCTGTTTGCCAAAATAAATAGAGGAACTGAAAGTTGTACCCGGATTAAGTCACGGGTGATAACTATGTGAACACAGAGCTCTCCAACAAGTTATGAAATACTAGCTGAGCTGCTCGGAAAGAGTCTTAAGGTTGCAGCATAGACTCTGCGTGCTAAACATCAATGTTTTACTATTAAAAACCAAGGAATCTTGCAACATACTGCCACATTTACAAAATGCAGGAGAAGGTTACATCATTATATTGTAAAGGTCCCTGCTATTTCGGCTCTGGCAGGCCTGCATGTCAGGAACAAGTGCTGAGCTCTTGAGTAACCATATGTGTCAGCGTATGGAAAACACTGCTAGAGTTTCAAACATGTCACAAGTAGAAGTTACTTACAATGTGTTAAGTTTTTTAGTTGTTTGAAGATTATTTTCTCTCACTTCTTACCCGTAGTATCAGGCTCTGAAGTTCAGGTGGTTTTAAATGCGGCCCCTCCTGATTAGCACTGTCAGGGAAGGTGCTTTGTGAGCTGGAGACCTTTCTGAATTAAATATTTTAGTATGCCAAAAAGTGCATGAACAAGATGCATTCAATCATGAGATGATTCATTTTTGTGCCAGACTTATCACTGTTTCAGCTGGGGAAAAAAATATTTAGAGGACAAAAACTGAGTCTTATATTTCAAAATGTTACCAAAAGATGTACTTTCTCATTTCAATGTTTCTGTCCCTCCCCAATTTTGCCTAAAATGAGAACTGAAAACAGAACATCACGTACTTTATGAATGAAATGGTTTTTTTCTGATCAAAAGTAAATTGTCTATTTGGGGATGGGGGAAAAACATCAAAACAAAAACATAGTTTTAATTCTCGTGCTTTAAACAAAGAATGTTGGATCTTTAGCATCCTCTCATTTGAATTAATTAGGAGTGCATGAAAACCAGGATAAGGTGTTTTAGTTCTTTCCCTGCTGGAGATTGAGTGTTTGTCCATGAAATGTACAAAGCTGTTTAAGCCTTACATTTTAATACGATATATTTATGGAAAAAAAACCCCCAAACCACTACTTCCATCATCATGTCTTCGGTTCTAATGAAGATTGTCTTTCATACTGATGGAAAAGACAAACAAAACCAAGCCAGTGTGGCTCAACACATGAAAATCCTGGCAGCATACCCATTCCTCAGCTGTGTTCATCTTTCTCATCTCTGATGATATAGTATCAGTCATTGTTGCAGGCTCCAAGTCTGGACAAGGCCTGAATTTCTATGGAAAAAGACAAACAAACACTGATAAATCTAATTTAGGGACATGGTCTGTTCTTTGGTTGTTTGCTTATTTAAAGCAAAACAAGCAACTGTGTAGCAATTCACAAGAAAATCTCAACAGATAACTAGCAGGAGGATTTTAATTGGTTTTTTTTCTTAGATCTGGAGAGTGCCAAATCTGCTTTTTAGCTTTGTGAATCAGGTTTGTGAGTATTTTATTATTGTTGGTTTTGAACAACAAGTATTATTTGAAACTTCAGGTGGAATCACAAAGAAATCCAATTATTATCCATGGTTTCAATCACAATACACAAAGCATTGCCAACAAGAGAATTGTCTGGATTTGTGTGCAAGGGCAGACTTTCAACTGCAAACATTTTCAATGTTTTCCAGGTTTTGAAAGTTTATCAGCTTGGAAAACATATCTCATTCCTAAAGTGAAAGACCTTGTAAACTACTACTTGGAAATACTTCTGAAGTGAAAGTAACACCTGCCTGTTCTGGAAGATGTTGGAAGCCAAGACTGAAGATGACATAGCAAACGCCTCACCTGGGGCAACACTGAGACCTCCAGAGCTGATGGCATATGTCTGTACAGAGGGCACCTGCTAGCACTGTGGTAGAGCAAATCCCGGCATTCAGAGGCTGGCAACATGCTGACCTACACCCATGCTAATCCTCAGGGCCCTGTCTGACCACCTCCATCACAGGATGAATGTGTAGTGGCAGCCCCACAAGTGCTCTCTGGATCGTGTCACCCCAGGCTTCAACATCACTCATTTCTGTGTCTTCCTCTGCAAGAAACCTACATGTGGCCTGAGTGCAGGTTCTCTTTAAACCGCCTAACAGGTAGCTCTGCCTTCACACAGCCTTTCTGGGCACCCTGCCTCTCAGTGCTGAGGGTACTGATGGGGCAGTTGGGGGCCACAGAGCCTGCCTGGCCTCTGGATATGGCAGGACAAGTCATCTCAGGGAGTGCTCAAAGCTCAGAGAGACATGATCTTTCCCACACATTAATCCCTAAGGGAGCTCCTGTGGATGGCCAACTAATTTGGTCCTGAGTCACCCTACAGCAACTGCTGCACAGCAGTATGGGCAAAACCCGTGAGATCTGCAACTGCTAATGTAGAAAAATAGAGGTGTCCTTCTCCAGGTTCTCCTCTGAACCCTCTCTCTTTTCTCACACAATTTGTTTTCAAGATGAATGCTAAAAGCAACAGGCCTACTTTGACCTTCATACCCTGCTGGGAGCCCACTAACAAAGAGAGTAACCTCCTTAGCATCTCTAATTTGGGTTTCATGTGTACTCCATCTAGTAACTCTGATGAACAATCCCAAACAACATCCTCAGGAGCAAGTTCCACAGGCCTTATAAGACTTAGAGAGGACCCCAGAATGCAACAGGCACACTGGAGTTGTGCCATCCAGGTATCTGGTAAGTGGCAGCAGGTATGGCCCAATACTAACATTTCCACCACCAGGCCCCCAAAGCCAGGGCTAGGCAACAGACTGCTTACAGTGCTTGTGGCGGCCACCTTGTACCTTGTAGTACTTTCTGTGTTTCCTTCTGAGGAGGAAACAAGTCTGGTGGGGAAAAGTCAGCCTTATGGGATACTTCTGAGAGCCAATAATCATCAAAGAGGATAACAGAGAGGACAGGTTATTGATAAAGAGCCATCTGCTAAGTTGGACAACATAAACTCTGTGCATTTTGAGACAGCTATGTGTAAAACCATAAAGTTTGGGGCAAAAATATAGGCTAGGGAAGCAGAAACTTTGATAATGATCAAAGTGGTAGAGCACTGGAACAGGCTGCCCAGAGAGGTGGTGGAGTCCTCCTCTCTGGAGACATTAAAAACCCGCCTGGACAGGTTCCTGTGCAATGTGCTCTAGGTGGATCCGCTCCGGCAGGGGGGTTGGACTAGATGATCTCCAGAGGTCCCTTCCAACCCCATATGATTCTATTATTCTACGATGTTGTTCCTTTCTACAAGACATAGCTGTGTTATAATTTCATGGCATTACATTTGATCAGAGAGCAAGTACAATCTTTGGATGTGTAGCTAGACTACTAAAAAGAAAATCAGGAAAGGTGACATGACTCTGTACTTAAGGTTTCAAAAGCACCAGCCTTCTCACCCCTCAGGACCACACGTATCTTCAAGTCAGATGTCTTACTGTCATGGAGTCAAGTCAGATCTTTCAGTCCTGTATAGCTTGTCTCCAGCCCAGTCTTTTTCTCACTCTGAGAACATGACCCCTGCCTGTGGCTGCCTCTCCAGACCTGCCCGCCCTCCGTCACCATATAATGCTAAAGCTTGTAGATACACCTCACTTTTCGTGTGCACAGATGAACTCCCCATAAACATTCATGCATTTTCTTTTCTACTTCATTTCATGTACTGACATAAGGCTCTCCTCCACTGTGCTGTCTGCCAAAGAGCTGGAGAAAGGTCCAGCTCCTGTCATGTGCCGGTTGCTGCATCATGCTAGCAATGTTGCCATTGTCTCCTTGGTTTATCCCTGACCACAGTTAGCATTTGTACAGCAGGCAGCACAATGGTGTCCTAGGTCCCCTAGGTTCCACCTAGGTGTGGTGGTTATGTCTAAAGCGGAGGTGGTTTGGAAAATACTTCTGGGCTTGTGGGTCCTCACACAGACATTAGCTATGACCAACTGCAGTGAAGAGATGATGGTGGATGCTACCCTTTTGTACTGTATGGATCACCACAGGTATGGATCATGGTTAAGGCCTCAGCTGGGGCTGGTGGGATACTGTTACACTGGCATGCACAGACAGCTTTGGTAGGACCAGGCAGGTACAGCTTCTGGCATGGCAAATAGAAATATTAATGTCAGAAAAGTGTATCAATTCTGACCAGATTTCTAGGAAAGACTTTACAGAAGAACTATGATTACAGATAGGAAAAAAACCACCCAAATTTTTTAAAATGAAAGAGACATTTCCCTTGAATAAGTTCAAGAACACAATCTAGCTTTCTTAATTAAAAAAAAAAAAAGCAGATCCATGGGCTAAAAACTGTATCCTTGGACAACGCAAATTCAATCATAGCATAGCTGATGAAGATGCAGCAAAACTTAGCGTCTCCAAATTAAAGCCAGATATGAGTGGGATATGGAAAATAAACACATTTTTCATAGTGAAGGGAATTTAAAAAAGGAGACATATTTAATGTTGTGTACCGGATTTTTCACCTCCAGAAGGGCCATCATCAAGACAGAAAGGTTTTTTTTTTCAGCTGATGTGCTCGGGTTCAGATGAGAATCAATTCAAGGAAAGCTCAGTTCAAGGAAATCCAAGGGATGACGTGATATGTCTGAGATCAGTCTCAGTGATCAGTTTGGCCCCATGATCTCTTTCAGCAGGAAATCTTCTGATCCCCAGTGGCACTGTGACTGTCTCTAAGATTTAGCCTTTTATGGGGTGACAGTGACACAACCTACAACCCTTCAACAGGAACTTGCATTTAGGGAGCAATGCAACAATAAGTGAGGAAGAAATACCTCCTTACCCTTTCATTTGCTGTCCTCTCCCCCCACCCATCACAGTTTCTCTGATCCCACTAAATTGTCCTTGTTTTGTTCACCAAATGGAGGCTTCAGATTGGTATGCAATTCATTTCATTGGAGCTTTGTTTGAGCAAATGCCTGGAAAGACCTTCTAGAAACTGTCCTTACCAAACATTCAAAGTAATGCCCAAACATGCAGGCAGCCTGCCAGCGTTGCTCAAGATTATTTGACGTGTCATTAAAGAGACATTGCTGTTTAATCCTCATTCTTTCCATACTTTGGAAAAAAAAAGACATTTCAAGAAAAGGGGCAGGTTTTGTTTCTGGAAGCGGTTGTACGTTTCAGTTTCCTGTTGAGTTTCATGACAGTCTCACCCTTAATAGGTGTGATTTTAAGACTGCATAACTATGCCTGCAGCATTGTATTTCTGTGTTTCGGGTGTGTATCACACAATTATAGCTACAGCTGGACCACTGGACATGGGAGTGCTCCTCACGCTCTACCAGTGTGAGACTACGGGTGCATTAGCTCATCTTCCATGCCCTGGCCACAGTGGAGAGGAAGAGCTGGAGACCAGGAGCCCGCTGCATGATCAGCTCAGAAACAAACTGCGTGGCTTACGCTTGTTACAACCAGTAATTTAACATGGACAAAACTGTAAGGGGAATTATGAAAGCCACTGGTTATAAAACAAAATCAGGCCTCCCATACTTACGGAAAGCAAAGTCAGCGTTTGGCACTGCATGGAAATAAGCAACAGGTGTTCATGCAGCAGGCTGCAGCCTAGCAAGCAGGTATCCCTGGGACCTCAAGGCTGGATGCAGTTGCTGTGTGAATAGTAGAGGTGCCAATGCTGGATACTGATGTGCAGAAACCACCTTCTCCAGTTCCCCGTCTCCATATTACCCCTGTGAGCTACTCACTTGCTTGATTTAGATTAGATACCAGAAAGAAATTCTTTACAGTGAGGGTGGTGAGACACTGGAACAGGTTGCCCAGGGAAGTTGTGGATGCCTCATCCCCGGAAGTGTTTAAGGCCAGGCTGGATGGGGCTTTGAACAACCTGGTCTAGTGGGAGGTGTCACTGCCCATGGCAGGGGGGTTGGAACTCAATGATGTTTAAGGTCCCTTCCAAATCTAGCCTTTTTATGATTTTATGATTCTATTGATGATTGGGGGTTCAGGCCACAGGTGCGGTAAGGAGCAGGCAGACTGCCCGGTCTAGATACTTGGGTATCTACAACATTGTCCAATTCAAGACCAGCCTTACCTGGACAGGCAATATGAAGACAGTTAAGATATCTAGTCACAGATTGAGCCCTATTTTTTTTGATAGTGGGGAGAAGAGGAGAAATGCCAGCAAAGGTGTCACTCCCAGGTGATCACAGTTGCACATACCTTCTGCTCGAGTCCATCTGGACAGGGCTGAGCAGCCAGCAGAAGCCATAATACACATGCAGAAGAGCATCTTTCATTCTTACATCAGTTTTCAAAGCCTGGGACAGCAAAACAGGCAGCAGTAGTATCTGTGCTGCACTTTGAATCCGAACCTTATGTCAAAAGGGTGCTGGATCATTTCTATCACAAGAGTGAAAGATGCAGCAAGGTAATAGGATTCTGTGTCCCATAAAAATCCACTTTTCTCAGAAATTGAGCATGTGTGTCAACATCTCTGTCTTTGAATGGAGCATGAACAGCCACTGTGATTCATCATTCACAGACCCCTGCTGGCCAGGGATCCAAAAGGCTGACAAATCCCTTGTGATAAGGGAATAAATTGTAATCAGCTGTTGTTACGAAGATTAGACACACATTTATTACAGATGTGTCTGTCAGGGCAGCACACAACACACATCACAAGCTCTTCTAGTGGCGAAGCCATGTTCTCTCAATGCAAAATTGAGAGAATGAGGAAACAAAAAAAAGCGTCTTGTGGATGGCACGGTCTGCTTCATTTCAGTTAAGGATCACAAATCAAATGGATTACCAAGTCACAAACACTACTTACAAAGCAAAGCAAAGACAGATTTGCCCGTGCACTGAATCTCATTTCAGAGCTTCATCACTGCAACTTGCTGCTGCTGTTTGAGGGGAGCACTTTTGTGCTTTTCTCTCGGCTGCAGATCTGAACCATTCATAGCGAGGAAGTTGACTGAAATTCCGCTGAAGACAAATGACAGGTCATTTCAAGCCTTATGAGTTAAAACATTGTGAAACAGGAGTATTTCCCTCTGAAATAACAGGCAACCTAACTGCCTAGGAGCTGGGCCATAAATGTAATGTCTCAAGGAAAGTTACCTCTCACGAATGGTTTGAACTAATTTCAAATGTGTCAAGTCGGAAAAAACCCAAAACCATACAAAACATCTTGAGGGAATAAGCCTCTTTCCTGTCTTCATGTGCCTCATAGTGAGTACTAATCAACTTTTACACGCACAAGGCACACTATTCAGCTTTTGGATGGCTTTTTTTGGAATAATCCAGGGAGAACTCCTTTCTCACCATGATATCTGAGAATGAAAAAAAAAAGCCAACCAAAACGAAACAACAACAAAAAAACACACAAGGGATTTTTTTTTTTCCAGAAACCTGCCCTCTGGTGAAACTAGGGAATGACTCACCACTCAGGTAGCCAGTTTAGGTGGAAGCCAAGAAAGTCTGAGGTGTCAACCAGTGATCAGAAACTAAGGTCATAAAACCCCCACAAACACTTTTGTCATTGAAATGAAGCTAAAAGTTTTCCAAACCTTTCAGAAACTACTACCTGTGTGGCTGCTTCCCAAAAAGGCCCCTGGAACAAACAAATCCTGCATTCGTTAGTGTCAAGGTACAGAGTCCAGCCCAGCTGGATCAGCTCGTCTGCCTTTGGAAGAGCTCCTTCCACTTTCCTCCAAGCACCTCCAAAGAGGCGTTGCGTGGGTACAGTGGAGGACAAAGCTGAAACTCTTCCAAGACTGCCTAAGAGAAGAACTACTCAGTCAAGAAAAATCATTAACAAATGTCAAACTGTAGGGAGTGCAGGCAAGGGGGAGAGCAACAATAAGAGCTAATGCTTTTTTATTTTTTCTACATGCTATTTGCATGAATTGATGTTATTAGGAGTTGCTTCCATATAGTGTGATGTGGCATTACAGTTAGAAACATACAATTTTAGAGAGAAAATGGTGGCTGGTTTTTGTTTGTTTTTTTTTACCAAATGATTACTTTGGAATCATAGAATCATGGAAGTAAAAGAATCTTTCACTGCTCCAAAAAAATATGTAAAAATAATGAAATGTAGAGAACAAGAGGCAGACTTCTTTCTTTTGCAAACTTCAGTTCATTGTACTTTCACAGACCTAAGCAGAAATAAGGAGAAATGTTTCTACATTTAGCACATGGTGAATTAGGCTGGCTTGTGAGTTAGAGGTAAAATGTGGCCTGCAGCTTAGCTGCAGCTATGATACCAAATTATTATGAGCCAGAGTTCAGTTCCTGGTCAGGGTGTCCTATTTTGCTTTTGGTTAACTTCTGATTTGCTTTTCAAGTGATGTCCATCCATATGGTTTGCTGACCAAAGCAGTTTTTGTCTACTGAGTCCAGCAGCTTGCCATAAAGCTGGAAGCATTGCCAAAAGCATAGTAAAAGTCCTGACTTTCCCAGTTGAATTCTCTTGGTGCCAAGCGATCCAAAGAACAGCTTAGGGACAGATTTCCAAGCCTTTCATCTCTGGGCTGCCAGTAGGAATGTATGATTGAATGTCTGTGGACTGCTCAGTTTATGCTCTCTTGCTACCATTTCAAATAATATCTTTTAGAAATAATAATGAACTCTACTGAGAAACTATTCAGGGTTGGAAAGAAGTTGTCCCAGTACTCCTGCTGAAAATTGTCTTCGGATTTCACTGTTTTGATGGAGCAGAAGTACATTGTTTCCTGCCTGAATTCAATAAAGACAAGTTTGTGTACATTTGTTCCTGTGCCCACGCTAACTTCCCTTCAGTCACTTATTCCCTACTGGGATGAGGACAGTACGTGCTGCTGTCTGCACTAAATTCTTCTATATTAGACATATGTAGAGCCAAATGAGTCCTTTTTTTAACCTCTGCATTTGTGAGTATGCTGGAGGAGTGAATCAGAAGCACATTCCTTTATTTTTTAGAGTGTTTCTTGCACTCATTCAGCAAATATATCATGGAGATAAGCTTCTAAGGTTATGCTGGCTATAACACAGAAAAGCCACTTTTTGCAGAGGCCAGGGGAAATGTTTTGTTTCGTAAGGGGACTCCAGTAATGCCAAGTATTCACACTGCAGTGAGAGCACGGCAAGCGACATCATCCTCAACACAGGTCATGAAGATATGCATTAGCAATAACTTGTCTTTCACACAAACTTTGTGAACTTTGGGTGTTTCAGCTTTTCAGATGGGGGAGTGAAATGCACCATCTAACCATGAACAGATTTTGTGATTTGATGGCATTCCCATCTTGTCAGGAGTCCAGGCAGCACCAATTCTCTGCAAACAATTAACGTAGTGAACTGCAAAAAGTCTGGCTAAACGGCTTTGGAAAATTGATTTAAATTCCCCATACACTGCCCATCAGCTGAAGATTTAAGCTGTGTACTGGTCAGAAGATACAACATTATGACAAAGTTAGTGCCTTAAGCATTATCAGGCCCTGCAACTCAGTCATACATGTTGTTAAAATACAGGGACACTTACTGACCTAAATCTGGTGTTGTTGCTAGCAATATCCCTAAATAACTTTGGGGAATGATTTGGTAAGCAGTACATTTCAAGGACCGAGTTACCTTGTTTTGGACGGTGAACCAGTTTACCAGCTGGTCTGTGCTTTCTGGTGTCAGTGCTTGGCAATATTCCTGGTCATGTTTAATTTACCAGTATAGATTCAGTCTATGTTTCTCCTTTGTTAAATTAGGTTTAGAAGCGAGTTCAATTCTTGCATCTATTTGGTGCTAGTGTCAAACACAGTACCCTGTTGTTTTGTAGGGAGAAGAGCAGCTGAGATGATGAATGTTTATGGCAACTGAGTTTGCACAGTTAATTCCCCAACCAAAGCCAAAGTCTCAGTTAGCCCTCAGCCAGAAAAAAATGTTTCCAAGTTAGCTAAAATATGTAATTTGGCACTGAAATTCATCCAGCATACAAGGTCCTACAGTAAATGGGATAACTTCTTCTCCTCTTTTTTTCTTTAAATTGAAATCAGACTTTTTTCATTTAGCCATTGCAGGAGGGTGTAGGAGTGACTAAACACAAGGACTGGCTCTTTAACAAAAATAATAAGCATGCCTAATAGCCTTGATAACAAAAATCGATATAGAATACATATGTACATACATGTATATGAACATCTTTTATATTTATGTATGACTGTATTTTATATAAAACTATTTTCATTTAAAAGAAAATATTATATGACTGGTTTAAATTAAATTAAGAAGCCAAATCAAGACTCTCAGACCACGCTTTTGTTTCGTAAACTGAAGGAGTCAGTAGAAATAGCATGTGATGCAAGTTACACAAGGATTACTGGAAACAAAATTATTTCTGAACTTCAGTGAGTTCTCTGGGTTAATGGCTGGAGGACTATGAATGGAGGACTGCTACACTTCCGAAGTGATGGCACAAGGTCTCAAGGGATGCCAGTCCCACAGGCCACTATGCCTTGGCAAAATCAACATTCACACCATGAAATTCAGGATGTACCCTAAGAACACCGCATATCAGGACTAACAGCACACATAAAAACATATATGAAAGAGACCAGTCTGAAGTAATTTGGGAGAAGAAATCTGCTGAGGTGTTGGTGGAAGAGACATAAACCCACCTGTCAATGTCTCTTATTCAAAAGTTTAGACTGGACAAAAGGAAACATTTCTTTACCAGGAGGGTGAGCAGACAATGGAACAGGCTTCCTGGAGGGTGTGATGCCCCTGTGATGCCTGTCATTGTTTAAGAGGCATTTGGACAATGCCCCTAATAACATGCTTTAACTTTTGATCAGCCCTGAAGTGGGCAGGCAGTTAAATTAGAGGATCATCATATGTCTCTTCCATTGAACTAGTCTAGTCCATTAGTCTTCCATTAGTCTAGTCTAAACTACTCTAGTCCAGTCTATTAGGACCTAAAAAGTCAGTGCAGGAAATAAAACATGAACACCTCTGCAACATTATGAAGGCTTACAGCTAAGAAAACTACCCCGTACCATGCGGGATTTCAATTTTGGGAATCTTGTCTTATCCTAACTATGAACAAAGCCTTGAGATCTTCAAAATTGTTCCTAAAAATCGTCCGTGATAATTTGATGATTTTGTTCCTATCCTTCAAAAAAGGACTTGGTGAAACAATGGAGCTGGGTAAGCTCCTTTGGAAAGTGGTCACAGAAGGAGGGCACCCCAGGGTCTAGCATCTGCTGTGCCACAGGGGAGCAGAGGACAAACCTGGCACAGGACTTGAGCCTGCTCTGTCAGGGCAGCCTTGAAAAGAGTCAGGGCTCAGGGGGAGGTGGCGGAAGGTGCAGTGTGAGCCCAGGGGAGGGGAGAGGGGTGCCTGCTGTGGAATTTGAACCCTTCTCTGTCCCTGCACTGCAACAGATAAACAATGTTTAGGACTTAATAGCTGCCGAAAGCCTTTTATTGTCTGCAAAGTGTTTTCAGAAAAAGCTGATTTTGAGTAAATATAACCTTTCCGGGAAAAGCAAGCCTGGTCCAGTCACTATCTTTGACAGTTAAATCAGCCCTTGACTTACTTGAAAGTCGTGCTGGAGGAACAAGCCTTTGCAAGCTTAAGCCTTTTCTGGAGCACATGGAGCCTGTTTCTTGCCCTCTAAGAATAGCATCCTTCCGAGCCAGCATTCCCCAGAGGCTCCACACATAACTGAGACCTGCAGAAGCAGCGTGAGCCTGAGTGTAAGGAAAGGTGCTGCACCTTTGCCAGCCTATCTGCTCCACTAAGCCCCAGGAGATCGTTAAAACCTGACAAAACTTGTTACAGCAAACTGCTTACAATGTCCAAACATATTTTTTAACTTGCAGGAGGGGAGGGGAGGCAGGAGCCCTGCGGGGAAGATGCCCAGGACTAACCTGCTGCAGCGACTCGCTGCCAAGGGCCAGGGTGACCAAAGACCAACTCCCCAAGGCACCAAAGGTGGTTTCCACTCCCCTGCTGTGCCCGTGCCCCGAGGGCCCATCTGGCACTCTTAGCGTCAGTGGTGGCGTCAGCATCGGCTCCAGCTGCTCCACTCTGCTGTTACTCTCCTGCCCTGCCAGTGCCAGCAAACAGGATGGAAGGGTAGAAAGCTGGAGGAGGCTTCAGTTGCCTGCTGTGAGCCCTCTTTGCTAGTCCAGTCCCCAGAGTGGGGGGATGGACTGCCCAGTGAGCATCTCCTTTGATAAGCACCCACAGATCATGCACCAAAAAGACATCAGCAAGAATGAAGGCACCCAGGGAAGCCTAATAAATGTGGTCTTTGCCTACCATTTTGGAGGATGACCTTGCGCTGGCAGTGGCTGAGCCCTCTGGGGTGATGGCTAGGACCAGTCAGTGTTTGGGAGGAGGATTCATATCACAAGGTCACTCCAACTGAGCTACCCACACAGTTCATTTTCTAAAGCAACTGAGAGAAGGTGCCTAAGTCTGTTTTGGTTTGAGGGGTACAGCTGGATACTATCCCTCCATTACAGAGCTGTTTGCCTTTTGCTGACCTTGCTGCAGGACTCTGCAACCTCCTCAAACCCAGCTGAGCTTATTTGTGCTCTCTCTGAGCCAGGACTTGCTCCCTCCCACCCGCAGCATGTGGGCACAGGTGGCAAAGGAAGGCATGAGGAGATGATCTAGTGGGAGGTGTCCCTGCCCATGGCAGGGGGTTTGGAACTTGATGATCTTTAAGGTCCCTTCCAACTCTAACTATTCTATGATTCTATGATTCTGTGCTCAAGGGATGATCAACCAAGGAGCCCATGCCAACAGCACCCCTGCCATGGGTAGCAGGGAGGATGGCGGCTGGAGCCAGATCCCTTTACGTGGCAATTACTGGAGCAGCACCTACTTGCAGATGCATAAAGTACGGGCAAGGGTGTGTTAACATTTATACTACTCCCTGGCTTTCCTAAATGCATTTTATGAGTTGCCCTAGAAGTGAGGCTTAGCACCCAAGGTCCTGACCCGTGAGTAAATTTATGAGAGGGAGCAGCCTTGTCCTCAGAATGGCTGAGGGAGCACAGAGCGTGTCGGCTTTCCATTTCTCTGTCTGAAAGAGCGAAGGTTTGAGCGGTCTGATAGGGAACAGCCCTCAATTCATCACCTGAATCATAACGCTATCACCCTCTGGGCTCTTATCTCCAGCCAGTCACGTACAGCCTGCACGCTGCCTCTTTGAACTCCCTTCCTCACCCCTCTGTCTGGACATACTTGGGAGGTCCAAACTCCAGGTGAGAGCAGGCGTCTGGGACAGCCGCCCTCCCCCACAGCCCTGCTCTGTCCCCTACCAGGCAGGAGCTGGGCAAAAAGGTGGTCCAGGGGGGCAGTCCCTGGGCCACACAACCCTCTACTGATGCAGGACCTAGGGCTTCCAGCTTAGGTAGTGGCGTAGCCACAGGTTCATGCTGGTAAGGCCAGGGGGGTGCCGAGAGCATCTTGACACAGACAGGGAAAGCAGCAGAAAGGCCATCAGAGGTGGCATTCAAGCTGTTGTCAGCACCTGCCCTGTTGCCCGGTGGATGTTTTATAATCGAGCATGAACAGCTATCATTACAGCTTCAGCTTTTCTCAGTGTTTGTTTACAAGTTGGAGACGGTTTTGAATGCAATTGGGAAGGATGTGGACAGGCTCCTGGCAGAGAGAAAGAGAGTAAGAATGAGATCTAGCGGCAAAATTGAACTGCTTTCAAGAGAAAGAGCGGGGGGAAAGGAAAAAAGAGAGAGAGAAAAAAAAAAAGAAAGAAAACAACCCACGAGCCAGAGAAGCCCCATGCCAGCAGAAAGTTGATTTCTTTCATCCTGGTGGGGCGGGCTCCTTGTGGGCGCAGCCCCTGGCCAGTCGCCCGGCAGCGTAGGTGGGTGGCGTGCTCTGTACGGGCGGTCAGGGCTGCCAGAGGAGCTCTATCACCTACAGAGGGAACTTTGTCCTTTCAGCTGCAAACTACTCGCCTCTCTCGAGCAAGCAGGGGTGTCCTGGCTGAGCCCTTACAAAGCAAAAAAGCGTGAAGCTGCGATGGCAGCTTGCCCTGACAGGAAGGGATGTTCACCTCCATTCAGGGTGGCGGCTGGCAGAGGTGCCCTGGGGCACACGGGAGGGCTTGGGCAGGCTCAAGGGTGGCCAGAGGCAGCAGAAAACGACTGTAGAAGCAAGCAGGGGGGGGAGACTCATTTTGGGAACAAAGCACGGAGAGGTTTGTATCCAGCATAG
Organism: Scolopax mira; assembly: GCA_004320125.1. Taxonomy (NCBI): domain Eukaryota; kingdom Metazoa; phylum Chordata; class Aves; order Charadriiformes; family Scolopacidae; genus Scolopax; species Scolopax mira. Next base: position 89,826 of record BJBW01006799.1, read on the forward strand.
CAACACAACGCCCACTGGTACTGCATATACAAAGGCCAGGCACAAGCGACAGTAGCCATGCCCTGAGCTGGAGCCAGCACAGCTCCAAGCCCCGTTTGGCTGTCCAGATGCTCACAGTCACATACCTGCCCCCACAGGGGCTTATTTGGCTTGAAGCAATGCCATCTCCGCCTCTTCTGGATGTGAGGGAGGTGAAACTGTGACCTCACATGCTCTGCCCCTGTCATGGGACTGCACAAAGTCATTCAGGCTGTGTCACTTCATTCACTTATCTCTGTGATTCATTCACACCTAAGGAGGCCGACGTCAACGCTCACTGCTCTTTTACACATCACCAAAGGACAGTGTTCTCCCCAAGATGCAACACATGCATGTATTTTCAGCTGACCAAGCAATCTACATGTGTGAAATGACCAGGAGATGCAAAGCAGATGTAATGGGATCACCATATCCCTTATAGGTGTAGGAAGACACTGGAATGGGAAAGAGTTAAATTGCCCTGCAGCTCTCTGAGGTCACTTACCACAGAGATGTGGGATGGCTGAGTGTGGTCTGGCTCCACACCACATGGTGTTACTCCTCATTTACCTCAGCAGATCTTCCTGGTGTGGCTCCTGCTAGATGCATATCTCATACACAGCCACATCCCTGGGACTAGTTAGCAGTGATGGTTCGGCCATGCGTGGGACCTCCTTGTTTGTGTCATGGCCATGGGGACAGTTTGGTTCTCACTCCCCACAAGTCTAAACAGCAACATCCCACGTTTCCTTCTCCATGTCTTTGGCAGAAGGGAGCTTTCAGCCCCTATGTAAAAAATATGTAGATTTTTCTCATCCTGAAAACAAGAGATGCTCTAAAGTCCCCAGCATTTTCATTTGCTGACCACACATCTAATGGCCAGGTTCAATAAAAACAAACATGTTTGCCATGAAAAAAAAAGCTAGAATGAAAAATCCTGACTAGCTCTGCTACATGCTTATCCCAGAGCCCACCCAAAATGCAGCAACAAGCATCATGCTGCTTACTCCTGTGGATCATAGTGCAGCATCAGCCCACCATCCAAAACTCGTAAAAGGCTCGTTCTTTCTCTCTCTCCATATATGTGAACAGCAACGGCCAGCTACAAACCTGGCAGCTCATAAGGGTGGAAAATAAAGCTCCTGGAGGAGCTAGGTGAAGCACACAGAGATGGCTTACACGTACGGTCCAAAGAAATGAAAAAGATGGCACTTGCTGTACTGAAGTCACAGCTCACTTATTGAGGTTTGCTCTCCTTTAGCACATGTGGTCACACACCTCCCTGCAGCCACAGGGGTGGTACTCAAGCCCAAGGTCACACACTTGGGACTCAAGCTAAGTGAAACTTGGACTTGAGGATGGGACCCTCAATAGGATCTCAAACTCTTCTTCCTTCAAGCTGGTGAAGAAATAAAACAGAAGTCACCAATCTCTTATTCTGTCCTGTACTATTCTTAAATACTTGAGAAGTGTGCCATAGGAAACAAAAAAAAAGGGAAAAAAAAAACCTTGGTCTAAGCGGTAGCTTTTGTTTTCTGTACAGTGCTGTTGCCCTGAAGATCATGAGGAGAGGCAGTGGTGATGACAGAGTGGTGGCTGCACAGGCACAAGCAGGCACGAGCAGGGCCATGCTGGCTGCGTCCCCGTGGCACAAGGGCTGTGGCTGAAGCTGGCATCAGCCCACCAGCTCCAGCACGAGGCTGCTCATGAGGTTGGAGAGAAGCCTACTGTAGTTGAGAGAGGGCTTCGAGAAACCTGTTGCTAAATTGTTGTGCTTGTTATTTTGCTCTTTGACATATAATTCTTCAATATTTTGAAAATAGGGCCTGGAAAGAAAAATAGCTGCTGTCTGAGTCTCCTGTATTGCATGCGAAGACTGTGCAGACTGAAAGAGTTATACATGCAGCCACATGTTTGGCACATAAGGGACTCTGTACTAAACAAACTATACTGTTTGTTTAAAGGAAGCTGGCTCTTTGCAAACACATCAGATAGGTCTTCGCTCAGGGTATATTGCCTCAGGGTCAAAATAGCTGTTTCTTCAGTTTCTTTTCCTACATACACAGGAGTGGGCTATATGAAGGATTTCAATTTTTGCTGTTCTAAGCAGGACTTGTGCCTTTAAGCTAGGGTAAGTAAGTACTGGTAAGTATCTAGATTTTTAAAAATGTCAACCAGAGCAAAAGCCCAGCCATCCCTTTCTGCTCCTATCCAATGCTGAGTTCCTCAGTCCTTAAGATCCAGATCATCAGCCCTGGACCTGATTTTTAAATGTGTCCATAAAAGTCCAAGGCAAGCCTGACATCTTCTTTTAGCTGCTGTAAGGAGCTTAACAAAATCACCCACTTAAAAAAAATAAAAAATAAAATGCTAGCCTACAAATATCCACTGCCTAAAAGAGTTTGCCAACACTCTTCATCTGCCTTCCTGGGAACATTTAATGACAGTTTGCTTTGCTCTACATGCATGGGTAATATATAATCCTTGTGCCACCACTTGCTTTGAGCATTCTTCATGACTAGAGGCATTTTTTTTCCTTCTTGCTTTTGATCTCTCCGAGACTGTTATTCCTGTAGTAGCAAAGCTATTTGTCCTTTTAAGTAAGCATGTGGTAATCCACAAAATCCATGATTCATGATGAAATTGGCTTCAGTCTGCAGGAGTTTAATGGTTGTCTCAACTCAGTACAACTGGCAATTTTGGCACAGAGCAGCTGCAACCCCTCCTTGAAGTAATAACATCTGAAGTGTTGGACAAACTGGGTAGTTGATGATAACCAGTATAAAACATTATATACAGCATAGCTCTGGGTAAATTAGAGTGCACTTTAATTTGAGCTTGTGCAACCATGTTTAGCAGCAGTTGGTGTTTTGACTGTGTTAGCTGTACAATTAATATTACAATTGGACTTGATTCATAAAGGTCACCTTTGAATCTTTTAAGACCACCAGCCATGCTGTGCACTGACTTAGACCAAGACAAATGGAAAAAACCAACATATTTATGGTAATGCTGTTTAACTACAGAGCAAAAGGTGTACAAGTATATGCTGCACAGGGAGCTGTAACATTTTTAAACTATAATTTTTTTCTTAGGTGATATATGTATTTCTCTTGTGTTTTATACTTGCTATACTATTAAAATATGTTTATATCTTTGTATTTCAACAAAAAATCTGGGAAGATGTGCTGGCATGACAGTTCACAAAACTTAGCTGATGCCCTTCTAGGTAAATATAGTCCCTTCATCATGCTCAACCTTAAACGCACTTTATCTGCTCCTTGCACTCTCTTAAAATGTACATTTGAAGCGGCATTAGTTTCAGGTCACTGTCCCAGAGTATTTTACTAAACCTGTCACGCAACGAAACCATTTGCTAACTCTAATCTGCAGCAAAGAACCTGTCCCCTGATTCAGAAATTATCACATGCCATGGTTTATAAATGATAGTTGGTCGAGATATTCTTTTTACTTGTAGGATGAAAACAAATAGTCTATTTCTAGCTGTTACTGAGTACATACAGCTTTCTGGGTACGGTGAGTGAAGCCGAGCCAGTCCTTTGTTTCTTTTGATCCATTAAAGTCTGAGCCCATTTCCTTCTGTCGGAGCAACATCACAAGCAGCAGTGTTCAAAGCAATGTTTGTTTTCTCACCCCCTCTTTATGCTTCAGCTTTCTCAAGGATGTTCTTGTTGGTTTGAAATTTCCCAGGATTAATTTTAGCTAGTAAGTGATTTTTTTTCTTGGAAAGCCATAACCAGCAAATGCCTTAACAAGTACTCTTGGCATTCTAAGAATGGACACTGTGTCCCTTTAAAAGAAAAAAATGCCAAGTGGCCTTTGTGCTTCAGCTACTCCAGGGTAAAAATAGCCCGTCCTTAAATAAGCTTGAGTGAAATTGGAAAAGACTGACCAGAACCTAGGGAGGAAGAGGGGAAAGCCCGGAGTGTTGAAAATATCTGTGCACAAATTGTTTCATGGTTTAGGTGCTTTTATATGTTTTTCACAGAAACAGCTGAAGATGGAGGGAGCAAAACGTATGTCCAGTAGAACACAAAACCAGGTCGTCTTGTGAGGTGACGGTTCTTGTCCTGACTGGTATAACCTTGACGTGAAGGTAAAAATGACCATATGCATCTCCTTGAGGCTTCAAAAACACCCACAAAATCTGTAAGCAAATACTAAGATTTACCCAAACGCTGCTATTTTTGGCATTTTCAGTTTCCTGCAAAACAGCTTTCATCTAAGTGATGCTGATTGCCCAATGCCTGCACCAGTCCCAGCCAGACAGCACTCATTCTTGTTGCCAATTTACAACTTGCCGGCTACACTGGGGAGAAACTGCTCCCAGGAGGAACTGGGGGAATCTCTCTTTGCTGGGAGCAGCACACTTGGGTGCCCAGTACCCATGCATGCACGGGCACTCTGGGTCTGTCTGCTCCTGCCTGTTCTGGCACCCAGGGTGAGTTATAGCCCACAGCACCAGACAGGTGATGCTTTCCCTCAGCCTTGCTTTGCAGTGTGAAGGGTTTTTTTCCCCTCCACTGATTTTTCTAGATGGAATCCCTTTCTTCTCCTTGGGAATGTGGACCTGGAGCTATGAACTCAAAGCAAGCCCTCCCTTTGCATCACCAGCAGTGGTGGTTTTCCAATGGGAAAAAGCTGGATCAGAATGTTACCGGGGTGCTGGAGTGCTGGTCCATGGTGAGGGAAGTGGGTGAGCTGGAGCCAGTCAACTGGAGGAAAACTCTTGAGGAAGAGCTGCTAGATGAATAAACACACCAGCATGCCCACCATCCCAGCCAAAGCACTGTAGAAATGATTATGCTATTATCCTGCATGGGTTGCCTTTTTTCTTTCCTTTGTTTAAATTTTTTTTGCATAAGAGCTATGCCAGGATTAATGCCGCGTGGGCACTGCTGCAGTTTCTTGGGACTCGGTTTGCTTGTTTCGTGTATCCATCCTCAGCCTGCACACGTCCACCTTCACAAAGTGTGGATTTACACTTCAGGTCCAAAGGCTGCCAGGGACCTGCAAACCACTGCAAACCAGTGGACCATGCAAACCACAGGGCTTGCATGGGCCCCACTGCTATCTTGGCCTGTAAAGCACTAAGGAAACCACAAAGATGGGAACAAGTGTGGAGATATCAGCTCTCCAGCTGGCTTGCCAAGATGGAGATCAGTATTTGCTGCTGCAGGTTTTGGGTACCACCCTTTTGTTCACAGCTTAGGCGAGCTACTGGAGAAAACCAAAAAACCCATATCTTTCCTGTCGGCTTGGATGGTGCACCACATCCCTACAGCCTTCTAGCAAGGAAACGTGGTGAAAAAAAATTCAAAGGGAAACTGTGCTGCCTTTTCCAGATGATTTTCACTGCTTTCCTATGAAGACTTGTGGTTCCCTCCTTTTCCCAAAGTCTGGGCCATGAGTGGGCACCCAGACCAGAACCCAGAGGAGATGTCCTTGCCTCCTCCACCCCTGTGCCACCGTGGGGAGTGCTCCCATGTGCCCAGCTCCCTGCAAGTTAATTAGAACCCTTAATTTTCAAAGATTATATATTTCAACCATATAGATGGTTTATAGATGGGAGGAAGTTTGCTCTTTCTACCAGGGCTCCACCCAGCAGCAGTTTATCTCCATCCAGATAGGGTTGAAAAGGCATTTGAGCCATTTGCAAGTGTAGGCAGATCAGATAAAGATGATTTAATGAAGAAGATGGCAGAAGAATTGCCTCAACCCGCTATACCAGGGAAGAAGTGCCACTGGACAGCACCGCCGCATCCTTTGGAGATCTTTCAAAATAAACTTCCAGCAGATGCTATCTGGGCTAAGCAGATGATGCTGATACAACAAATATGTTATGACATAGCTTTTTTTTTTTTAATTTACTTAGGAACATAAATAGCTTTGTTAATTGTCATTTCTTTTGAAACACCGAAAGAGGTAAACAGTGTTTGGCAGCTGAGTGGGGAGATATATCTGAATTTCTGTGGCAACAGGGGAGACCATGTTTTAACAAACACACAAACACCCTTAGAAAGGGTTTTGCAGTGCTCAGAGTGGAAAATTAGCTGGAATGCCTTTATTTTTTACAACTTGATCTTATCATGAGTTCCCAGGCCCACAACAGCTACCATAAAGCCCCAGGTTCTAGAATTCTAGGGAAGTAGAGAACGCAAGATTTTGTCTAAAGCAAAAAGAGAGCTCAGGGAAAAGAAAAAGAAATCTATTTCTCCAATGGCTGTAGAGGTGATGTGGCCTAGGCTCACCCAAAGACTTGGAGAACAAAAATATAGGAACAAACCTGCAGTTCTCTCCAATTGCAAGCTGACTGTCACAGCTTTCTGGGGCTAGCTGATGGTGACACACAAGGATGATGTGCACCAGCCTCTGTGGTGGGTGCTGATGACCTCATATGGAGAGACCAGTCTAATATAATGAAAGCAGATGACACATGGACACCCTGTCCCTCCCAGCCTGTTCCTTAAGTGGAGCTGAACTGATGGGCAGGAGGACCCTAGCCGATAGCCACGAAGGGAACAGATGGAGGAGGGCAGGTGACAGGGTGATTGCCAGGGACAGCCCTGGGTGAACCAGCCAGAGGTAGGTGCTGGTCTCAAATCTGCTAGTGGATGTTGCAGGAGGTGGGCAACCAGAACTCTTGGCTGGGTATGGAATGGGATGATACCTTTAGGGAGGGGATGTCTCATGCTCCACAGGTATTGCTGAGGAGGTCCTCACCCAGATTTCAACTTTCTTAAATGCCAGTGTGAAAGGGTCAGCCAAATATAGTTGTCATCACAGGGTTTGTCCCTAATTCTGCTACAAGGAGTGTCTGCACATTATTTGACCCCCCCACAGGGCCCTGCTCCAGGTCAGGGTGTGGAGATTGGCCAGAGACCCCAGAGGTCCCTTCCAGCCTACATGATCACATGCCCCTGCATGCCAGACCTCCCAGCCCTCACCCTCTCTCTGCTGCAGCAAGGGAGAGGTCCACACACACACCCTCCTGAGACACCCAGCTGCCTTCCTTGCTACATTAGCACATGCCAAACCCACAACCCTTTTCCACTAAGTATGGATCTCGTGCCACTGAAGTGGAAACTGCAATCCTCGGGAGATGCTCCTCCCCTGTGAAGCAAGGGAGCCACATGCCTCCAAGGGCGCGGTGAACTGCCTGCTGGCTTTTTCGCTCATTAAGATTACTTTATTCATGCCTGTCAATGATGCTCACGAGTAAGGCTGCTACTGCAATTCATGGAAATTGCATACAACACCCCTCACAGATACGTATTTTTCCCTCTCAACGTACACGGTGTCACGTCTGTCTAAACACACACGTTTGTTTCGTGAGGCATTACTAAAGGCAGAGGTCATCTCCAGCGCATGCTTCCAATCCTCACTTATCTTCATCACCTATTCTTACTGTAGCCTAACAGCTTCGCCTCCTTTTCCGATTGACACCACCTCCCATGTACAAAAGAGAACAACACCAGTGCAGCTGTCATCTTGCTAACTCTAACCTCTACCACAATATTGCCAGCCCCTGGGGACTTTTGCTGGTTTGGGGTTTTTGCTGTTGTTTTTCACAGTAAATGGATTCAAACTTTCTGCAATCGGTAAAAAGTCTAGATATGTCCTTCTGACATAGAAATCTTACTGAATTGTTGCCATCCATGTCTTCATCCGTTAATCTATGCCTCACCTCTGCCAAATGAAGCAGTGGAGAGTAAATGGAGTTTCTAATTTGGCAGCATGAAGTTTGCCCACTTTTCCTGTATGTCAAACAGTTGAGCTTGAAAAACACCTCGATTCACAACATAAAAAACAGTTTAAGAGAAAAGTTATCAAAATCTCAAATTCTGACAGAAGAGGACATGCTGGTTATTTTGGCAGTGTTATGTCAGTGGTTGGACTCAGGGATCCCAAGGGTCCCTTCCAACCTAGATGATTGTACGATTCTATGCTAAGTTGAGCCCCTCCCTCCATCACTCACAGCAGCAAGTTCTGGTACTGCTGTGTTTCTCCTATCACTGCCATCTCTTAGACATTTCATGACTTGCTCAACCCTCACATGCTGACCAAAACATTGCCCTGTAGCCAAAGGCACTTTATTGCACTCATAAGCGTTTCTCTCCCCAGCATTTCTGTTTAGGCCACAAGTTTTAGGTTCACCCTTACTCACATCATTTTTCTTGCTACATCCCCTGACTTTTTAGGTCTACCTGTCCATAGTGTTATGTTGGAACCAATATTATTTTCTACTTGCTTGCTATCACAACTTGCAGGATATCCCTGCAGGAAATCCCTGCTCTATCTTACGATTTTAAACCTGGGCTATTGCAACTTCTTTCTTTGTTTTTATGTTCCTACACTACTTCTGATGAAACCTCAAGGAATACAGAATATTGGAAGTAACAAAGGCTGTCTCATTTTTATCAATTCTCTTCCTTTTCATTCAGTCTTCTAGAGGAGATGCACAGCAAATTAGTTGTGAAATCCAGGTCACAGGTGTGTACAGCATGCTACAATTTGAATCTAAACCCATCATGCTGGTCCTGTGGGTGGAGAAAAACTTACAAAACTAACTTTTAAAGGAGGTTGCGTAAACGTATCAAGTCATCATAATGAATAAACAAATACACCTTGGAATTCCACTTAAGGAGACTTTCTAAGGGAAAATTCCATTCCTGAATCAGATTTCTGACCTCCCTACTACAGATCTTGAAGACAAATTAAAAAAGAGGAAATCTGGTCCTTCTGACAGCAGGTACAGTGTTCTCCCCAATGACAATGCTGGAAAGAGACCCCCACAAAAATGCATTTCATTGTTGCCATAGTAAAGTTACCTTTCAACAGAAATAGCAAAACATTTTCCCACTGACAAGGGACCATTAGTAGATGCTTTTTGATGCCAGTTCCCAGGCATCTCTTACCACTGCGTACCAGTTGAGTGACCAATCCACAAAATCAAGCACACAACATCAATCCCTGCTCTCTGGGGGCTGGCATGAACAATGTGCTGGCAGCACAGGGCCGTTTCACATCTATTGGAAAATTCCACAGCCACAACTGAGCAGCTGCTGAGCAAGTGGTTTGGTGACAAAGGCAAGGCAAAGCAAAGCATGCACAGGTCCTCTGAGCACAGCCCAGGAGTCTCTGCTGTAATTACCTTGGTCTTCGGAGGACTACTGCACACCAGGTTGTGGCTTCCACAGCTCCCACCCAGGCAAGACAGGTGGGAAGATGTCTGCAGGTTGACTTGTTTCCCAGTGGCTGAAGGTGGGATTCATCTCACCAAATGCTCACCAGGTGTGAGTTGGTGTGGAGATAAATCCCCTCTGCAGCCAGCTTCTCTGCTCTGTTTTAGGCACTTGCCTAAAACTTTTGCCTTGCAATAGAATGGGGTGAGTCTTGCTTTTGGACGATATTATCACCTTCCATTGCTTATTATGTGAGCCTGGGTGACTAATTGAGCTGAAGATACAGTGTACATGTCTAAGGTCAAGCAGGATGAATCCTTCCTCTCATCCAAAACCAGGTGAGCTTAAAGGTAAAGGCTAGAATGTACATGGTTTTGTATTAGGTATTATTATTTCTCTGTTAGTCGCATATTTGCACATTTTAGGAACACAGGAGTGAAATCAATGTTTTTTTGACTGCAGAGCCAGCAGGCACCAGACCCAGCCTGAAGTTCTCTTTTTAGAGTAAATATTTTTGGCATATGGAAGGAAAGGCTGCCAAGTGAGGGGAATATTAGCTGAACTGTCTCACCAAACAGGCTGACAAATACCTACAGGTCCCTCATTCCTCACCTCCTGAGCTGGCTCTGTCAGCCTTCACTCGCCAGAGCAATTCTGAAGCCAAGGAAACCACGTGCCCAAGTAAGGTGAGCCCAAGGTTGGCTCCGTCAATCAGAGAAGAGGAACACGGTGCCAACAGCACTCACACAATTATCTGGCTCAGGTTTTGAAACCTCCGCTCAACAGTGATGATTCAGCAGTTGATTGCTGCTCATTTACTGGAAACTGCTTCTCGTCACTCAGAAGGAAAAACAACTGGAAAAGGCCTTTATCACTCAATTTTACATTAGACGAGACCATTAAGGTCAATTGCAAGCTTACAAAAAAAACATGTACTGGAAAGCTCCAAAATCAAAACATTTTTTTCTTTCAAGAACCTTTTCATTTTCATGTTATCATAATGTTCCTTTTATTTGCCTTCTGTTTTTCTGGCCTTCTGAATGTGCACTTCCCATTTTTTCTCTGACCTCATGAAGACCAGACTCTTTACTGTATGTGTAACCCACCCCTCACAGACACATACACACGTGAAATTTCCTCCTGTAACTGGGAGCTGAGCACTGCCGGGGAAAATAAAAAAAGAAAATAAGTACACTTTTGCAAGACCAAAGAAAAGTCACAAGAGCTTATGTTGTACCTGGCATCCCAGCCAACTTTCTGGACTAACCTGAGACCCTCCAGAGCAAAAAACGTGAGTGGCCAGCAGCTGTGGAAACAATTTTTGACTGGAACTGCCACACACGTACCACAGCCCCTGGGAATGCAGGAATACTCAAAGTCCAGTCCCAAGCTTGACTAAGTCAATGGCCACTCTGTAATTTCGGAAGGCCACTGGGATTGCTGTTTCAACAAAGAGCAGTGTCTAGTCCTGGGAATACCATACCAAAGAGCAGTGGCTGGATCTGACGTCTTCACTACACTGTTTTGATGTGTCATCTCTCCACTGAAAGACTGACACCTGCTAGGAGTCTGCCCACAACCAGTGGTTAGGAGCCCAGTGTGCCACAGGTACATTTTACAGGTTATAGGCATGGATCTTCATCATCCAGTGTCACTCCAGTAATCTTCAAAATAACACAAGGCCCATTTATTAACTTGGAAACAAAAGTATAGTTAATATTTAGCAAAAATTCTGTTGATTCAAGTCTTTCTGGCCAGGTCATCTGAGTTCAGGTACCAGCCACCAGAAATAAGCACCTTTCACACTATCTGGGAAAACTTACACCAGCTGTCCCATTCTCATCCATGGTTGCCCTGCCACCAGCACAATGATCTCCTGAGACTTCACTTGGGCCACTGGAGGCTAACACAATGCCAAGAAGGGACCATCCCTGATAGCTGTTTGAATTACACATTACTCTAACTTCCAGGGCAAACATGTTCCTGAGACTATGCACACCACTTTGGTTCGGTCACAACCCTTTCCCCAGACCTAACAAATATGCTTGCACTTACATAGCAAACTAAAGATTGTCTTGCCCATCACAACATCCCTTTCAACAGATCGAGCAGTACTGTGGCTTCAACATGTTTGACATCCCCATCAGTGCTGCCTATGAGTAATGGGTGGACAGATATTGCAACATTTTTTCAGAGCACGTGCCTGTGAAACTTCCACTACACAGGGGTGTCCATCTAGCCTGCCTCATACAGTGACACTTAAGGCCACATCCTGCTACAGGCAGTATAAGATGTTTTTATCAGGTGTGTAATGGTGGCTAATGAAGAACTAACCAGTGGGAGTTGCACCAAACCACCCCACTTGCATGATATCATCTTTGCAAAGGGAGGCATCCCAGAGTTACATCAAGCTCGCTCACCCACAACGACTCTCAGCCTGTGGCTTTCAGTTTCTGTGGGACAGCTTGCTTTACTTATACATTCACCAAGACACCAGGACAGGTAACTCTTCTCATCTCAGTTCTTCCAGGACTCGATGGTACAATTTGTCAAGGCTAGAGAAATGAACAATCCTAGGAATGCAATCCTCTGAAGCTGTAGTATTTCCATGGGAAAATGGAAACTCAGTTATGTGTTCAACAGCTTCAAACCTATCCCTGGTTACCAGAGCATTATTTACACATTCATGAAAAATATTAAGCCACAAGTATATATAACAACTCCCTGGGACTTTGTCCATGTGATACATATTCTGAAATACTGCCACATATTCAACAGATGCAATAATAACAGTAATTTGTGTCTAAACCTTCATCTTATTTTACATGCTTTCCTTAGTGTCGTCACAACTGCTGAACTCTTTTCTCACCAGGTCCCTCCCATTCCCACATAAAGTTAATGTAATTGGCCAGGTATTCTTAAAATACCTATCTTCTAATGGTGGGGCAAGGAAGAGTGGCCTGGGGGCTTCCCTTGCTTTTTGGGACCTGCCTTGCTAATGGCTCCAGTAGTCCCCCTTTCATCCCTGGTATCCATCCCAAAGCTCTGGGGAGTTTTGTCCTAGAGACTGTGAAATCAGCACAAATGAAAGATGGATGCGACATGTGTGTCAGCCCACTCTCCTTAGTGATGAGGGGGAAGGGCATTTGGTTTTTATTTCACTTATGGGCAGAACAAATCATTCCAGACTCTTGGTCCCAAACTGATACATTTTCAACTTCTTGGACATCTATGTGATTCCCTTATGCATACTCAGAAAAGAGTTTCTGGGACGTAGTTTGTGTGAGGTGCCAGACTAGGAATAAGTCATGCCCAGCACTCTTCCTCCAGCTCAACATCTCCCCTCATCCCAGCCCCAGACATCTGCCTCCCTGCTCATCCCTGCACTTTAAACAGGCAAGATGCTATCTCCACTCCACCTCTCTTGGTTCCAAAACTTCCTCCTTCCAGGCCACCATATCTCCTTGCTGCTGTTGCAACCTCCTTCTCCAGGAGACCAACTCCCACGTGTGACATAACTTGCTGCTGTCTATCTCAAAAATGGCCATTTTCATTCCCCCCTCACTTCTCTTCATCTCTGGAGGCCAGTCCCCTATGCCTTTGGTTCAAGGGACCAGGTTCAAGAGATACAGCAACAATCTTAGTTCCAGCTGCTGCATCCTTCATGTGTTAGATGATTTTGTATGGAATTTATCTCACCTGAATAATTTCATCATCTAAGAAAGCTCTTCTCTTATCTTGGCACTCCAGACTCCCCATAAAATCAATAGATAGTCATCTAGGACTAGTAGGATTCCCAGGTCCCCAGAGGTACCCATTTCTCCTTGTGCTTGGTGACTGCTGATGTTAAGTGAAATGAAACTCCTCTGGGTCAGTGACCATTCCTCTTCTTAAAAATCACTGCTTGCAACCAGCTCCCCAGATCTCTGGAATTCACGTCTGCTGGACCTGCCTCCAAAGTTAACTTTTCTGTCTCGTCACTACCTTGTAATTTCTTTCTTCTCGTATCCTATTTTTCATGTCTTGCTCATCCCAGGTTGTAATTACATTGCTCATGGTAGGTCAAGCAAATGTGATGTCACGGGGGTGGTAAAACCGCTGGTCAAGTTTGCCCCTTGCTAAGCCAGTATGATCTGATTTTTGGCCTCAACCCTATGAGCACTCACATACTTGTTTAATTGCATGCATGAGTTGTGGTGCTACCTGCACTGGGACTATGCCCATGTGTGGAGGAAAGCACGTGCCCACAAGCACAGAAGCTCACAGACACAGAAAGGGAAGGGGCTGGTTAGATTCCTTTCAACTAGGGCTAGGTCTGGAGGTTTGCTACATCCCACAGCGGGCTCTGTTGTCACAGACAGGAAAACCAGGAAAATATAAAGGCTCCAAAGTCTCAGTACAGGGCTGTCTCAGGGGACCGTCCCTCAAAACAAAATAGTAACAAACAGCACAGCTGTAAAAGCCAGCAGCCAAATGTCTCCTGGTCTCATCCTGGTGCAAAAGAAGTGACTTGCAGAGGGCATGGGATAAAGCTATAAATACGTCCCAGTGCTTATACCTGCATATTAACATTTATCCATCATCACAGTTATTCGCCAGGACTGAGCAGGAACATTTTAAGGCATTTAGGACAGACAACAGTTTCTTTTGCCTTAACGGTATCTTCTGTGAACTAATTCACTAAGCTATGAACTATTACTATTACGATAAACTGTGCCTATTGTGGGTTAAGCATCAAGCAGAGAACAAATGGTTTCCATTCTGCCAGGACTGTCAGGATACTGAGACAGGGTTAGAAACTGCTTAATGTAAGTGTCTACTTCAGGTGCAGCTGCTTCACTGAGATCTGAGGCAGCTGAACAAGCTGTAAGTGAGAGCCAAAGCATCTGATTCAACCATTCTCTTCTCAGTTAATGCTCTTCCCCATTTCCATAGAACAGCTCTTCCCATTTCTACAGCTACAAAGGGTTTCAAAGGTTTTTGCTTTTTAGGAGTTCAGTCCTAATCCAGTCTGTTGAAGTCAAAGAAAGAACTCCCTGGGATGAAATAAGCATTGGATCAAGCCCCAGGAGAAGGTATTTTTGTGGACCTTTCTTGTGGGTACTTTTGTACAACGATCCAAAAATAAAAGGACTACAGGAAAAGTACACCAGAGATGATATTACCCCACTGCTCCTAGAAAAGGACCTGACGTTTTTATTTTGGGACAAAGATTCAGAAATTCTCCAGCAGGTAACAATAGCTTTTCTATGAAAAAGCTCATCAGATTCAGAGTATTAACCATATACCTACATTTTTTTTTTTTTCTTGAACACTTTGTTTTTAACTGAAGCAAAGCTGTGAATGCATGCCAGCCTTTTATCCTCCAAAAAAAAGCGGGAGAAACTTAGTCATGATACATCCATCATTCCCAATTCTTCCAACAGCCTGAATATATCAACAAAAAGGCCTAGTCTAATGAAAAAAAAAAAAAAGCAAAAACAAAACAAAAAAAAAAACCAAAAAACAAACAAAACACCCCAACTTTATTTGGAAAAAATAGTAAGTAAAAGAAGTTTCCATATGTTTACCATAAAAATAACCTAGACTCCACCTTGGGGTGTATAAAAATACAGACTACAGATTGTATATTTTGGCATTAGTTAAAAAATGCCTTTGTAAACATACCCTATTAAAATTTAACTGCAGCTTTTATCATTTACTCAAGTAACATATGAAAGGGTTAGAACACATTTATCACAGTAGTAGTCATTTTATCAGGGCTTAGTAATAGCAATGATGTATTGTGCAATTTGCAGTGCATGCCTGGTTTACAATACGTTACTGGTGAGTATTTTCCATACACATCTGTAAAGTATCCTTTAAAGTGTATCCAGAAACATTAACACCTATAAAAAAAAAAAAAAAAGTTATAGCAGCAGCAGACTTTTCAGTCCTGTAGATAAGACTTGAGTTAACATATGTTGGTTTCTGTCCACATTGCTGGCCAAGACAAAAGAGGGACACGCAGGCGGTACCATGGCAGGAGAGCAAGTTTCATTTATAGGGTTTTTTTTAGTGGTTACTGAGATGAAATTAGAACAAATATCCCCAAATAGCTCTAGATTGAGATTCAGCATTACTTTTTGGCCATAGTTTTTACGCTATCAAAATAAATGTCATAATAGTTCATACAACTTATTGAGCTGTCGGATCTGGGTCCTTCCCATTCAGTTTGGATTCTAATGAGCCAGAGGTACTTGAAAGACTTCAGATCTTCTTAAGAAGTAGCTGATATGACTCACTGAGTTTTGCGTTACCCCAGGAATTGCCTGGCTAAGCATATATACCACCCACAGGCCAGTGGCAAACCCTCAGCATCCCTCCGTGCCAGGGGCAACCCAAGATCAAGCAGAAACAGCAATGAGCTCACTTGAGCCCTGCATTTCTGCAAGCAAGTCCTTTAGCAGACTTATACTAAGCCTTTCAAAGTAGTCACTGTTTCTACTACAGAGCAACAAAACAGAGTCACAGCTACTAAAGTACAGCTAATTCCTCAGTTACTTTACCGAAGCATCAAGAACCGTATGAGTAGCGTGCATCATCACCGCATCCCTGACTGGGTGAACATACAGATAATAAGGCTTGAGTGTAAGCAACACGTAACGATAGCAGGTGGTGCACACAACCATGCAGTGTGGGCTAGAAGTGCTACACCACGGTGTTGCCACACAGCCTCGTGTATTTGCATAGGAACTAGACACCAAAGGGGAAAGGCACGGAGCGATTTCCTCCTTCAGCCTTTCTGAGGTTACTCTGTTGGGTTAAATAAAGGGAGCTGCTATTTATTTTTAAAATTGAAGGCCTTCTCTATCTTAACTATATTGCCTGGAAATTCCACATACGAAGGTCTGCAATTCAATGTAAAAACAATAAATGCCTTTTTGTCCTTTCAAGTGGAAAAGCTTTCATCATTACAAAAGAGGAGAAAGCAGGAGGAAAGTTAAGAAGATCTGCAGGTGGACAGCACAATGCCTCCTTTGAGTTGAGGGGCAAAGACAGTTGCTCTGCTGTTTATTTTTTTGAATGTGTGAGATTGGGAATTCAAAGGATTATATTCAGCACAGCTTAGTCTTAGTAAAACACATATTACAAGACTTGCACGCATCGCCAAATGTTACAGTCCATTTCATGAGACTTGAATATATCACTTCTGGTGTTGTTTCTGTCGCAGGAAAAATATCCTGAATGCAGGGCAGTGTTTGAATTCGTAGCAAAGTAGATACTGGCAGTATATGGATTAACTAATTATCCCCGTTTACATAAGGAGAAGTTTGTTTTGATGTAGGATAAAATGACTGGAAAATACAAGTCAGATATTTCATCTTTTCTTTCCCATGTGTCAGGCACACGTGCTAACAATATCCCCCAGCCATTCATCACACGTTCAGTTTGCTGTGCCTTGACCCCATGGAAGAAGGTCACTTCTTGTGCTGAGCTGAGAATATGCATTACACAAATTTGTGCACAACACATCGTTGCACTCCAGAATAGGGTTTATTTTTCTTGAAGAGAAGTTTGGAGACAGGAAAAAGTGGACATTGTGTTCATGCCAGTCTATTTTTGGAGGTAATTTATGTACAAATGAAAGGGAATATCCAGCAGGAGATGCTGATGAAAAGCATTCAAGTGACAAAGAGCTGGTGGCATTTCTCAGCTATCTGATTACAGGAGAGTTTCTCCAGTCAGCACAATGTCACTGAATCGATAGCAGTTCTGCCCCGCAAGGCCACTTTGGGGAAAGCTGTGCATGCACGTCCAGAAACTGTGCTTGCACTTTAACATCTGCTCTGCTTTATCAGTGCATTTTACAGCCACTGCTGTTAACTGAATTATATTGCTGCTGTGAGGTACATCTGAATCCCAAGCCTGTTGCCTTGCACAAAAAAACCAGCCAGGTAGATGGAAGAGAGGTCATGGGCGAGCATGGCTGGTGTGAGGGCCACCACCTCCAAAAAAGAGTCCAAAATTATTCTACTCAGTCTAAAAAGTACCTAATGTAGAGCAGCAACCTATTCAGGGTTGCAACAAACAAATCTGAGTGAGATTTGACCAGTCCACAGGGTTGCTCCCTTATTTTCCAGGACTTTAAAGTCAAATGCAGATGACAAAGGGACCACTGGTGAGGGTATTTTCCTTGGGTGGGCACTTTTTTCCCCATCAGCAGTGAGAAGTGACTCAGGAATTGGATGCTGCTCCTGCTGTAGAAGACCTGGCCCCTGGCACTGCCTATGGGGTTCTCTCCTCATGTTCGCTGTTGGTTGCCCATGCCCTGGCCAGCTGTGGCCTGAGCCAGCCCCTGCTGATGGGAAGAGCACTGTGGAGGGACTCTCCCAGGACACAGCAGAAACGAAACAACCCTGTTTTGCAAGGGCACAGGGAAGACAGTCAAGCTGTGTAATCAGAAATCTTACCCTTGGCACTGGGAAACAATCCCTGGCCCATTTTTGTTTGCTGCTGTAGATGTAACCTCCAGCAATACTCAGGCAGCTGGAGTCTTGCTGTGGCTCCAGTCTATTCTGCCTACACGCCTCCCGGCGCTACTCACTTGGGCACCACCTTCAGGCACTATCACCATTTCCTCTTACACTGCTGTGCCAAAACACCAGCACCCTCAACAGCAGCAGGACTTTGGGGTTTGTTTGTGTTTTTTTTTTCCTTTCTCCTTTTATTTTATTTTCTAAAAGATGCTGGGAAGCATTTTGGCTGTAACATGAGAGATACTCTAAGTTCAAGGAACAAATAACACCTATTGATAAGGCTCCAATAATTGCAATGAAGACTTGAGAGGTCCATGCCTGTCTCTTCTCCCATCACTATGGAGAGGACCTGCTGACCTTGCTGGGAGGAGACAGGTCCCCGGTGGAGGGGGACTATGGAGCCAGCTGGTGGCTGAAAGTTGTGCTTCAGCTGTGTGTTCGCACATTTCAGGGGAAAAGGTGTTTTCCAGCCTAGGCATCTGCCCACATGTGGGTTCTGGACAGGCTGCCACCTCACAGCAAGACAATCAGTCTCCCTGTGCTCCCTAAAGCATTTTATCCCAATTCCAAGTGGGGACGTGCAGGGTCACAGCCTTTGTCTCTCTGGGTTTGCATTTTTAAGCTCGGGATTAATGCAGGTTATAAATAGGTAACAGAACAAGAGCTGATCACTCATACCATAGATTTCAGGGGTTAGGCAGAGACATCAGCCTGGAGAATGGGCATTTCATCTAAAACCAGCCCAATTTCTGCTGGAAATCCCTGGGGAGGTCTCTAGTCACCGCCTATGGTGGGGCCTGGGAAGAGGCAGTAATTGCTTATACCACCAGAAAGCCTATTGTCTGGGCAGCATTTAAATGTCTGGAATGAATAATTATTAAGTTATGGTGAGCTGAACAAGGAAAACACCCACAACGACCAGCAAGAGCATTAAGTGTACCATCTAATGGTTCTGTGGGTGACCACAATTATTCTTCCATCTTGTCTGGAAACAAATCGTCCAGCAAAGCCACACAGTTACAGCCAATTTTGTTTGGAGGGTAGGACTGAAATATCACAAAATAATTCACGGGGGCTGGGGGGGTGGAGAGGAGGGGAGGAGGGGTATATTCCTTTCCTCTACCCACTGTGACTGCCCTGTACAGCGCCGAGTTTCAGGGAGACCGTGGCACGTTACAGCTTGGGCTGGCATGAGTTATCCGGAGAAGGTCAGCACACAGCCTGCCCACCCAGTGGGTGGTGGGGCTCAGCGTGGCGGGTGACATTTATCCACACACACACACACACACCCCCAACACACACACAGTGTGTGTATGGGAGTGCTCAGCACCAGTGTCCTTCTGGTCACTGGCACCCCACAGCCCTAAAACGCTGCATTGCTGCGTCCCCGTGGCCCTGGTCCAACCACTGAAGGTGGCTTCCTGCACCG
>BJBW01006800.1:0-37130 GCA_004320125.1 Scolopax mira
TGGTGCCTCCCCTCCGACGCTGCCTCCTCCTCCGCACCACCTGAATCACCTTTTTCTTCTGCCCACCCAGAGGTGGGCACCAGCTGCTGCGTGGCCGCTTCCTGCCAACCGTAGTCGACATGATCAACCCGGGAGCTCAGCGAATTGGGGCCAAGTGCTGGGCGCTTGGTATTTATAGGGTGCGGAACGGAACGCGGTGAGGTAGCTTGTGACATCGGGAGGCCATTGTGATGGCTGGAGAAATAACCCTATTGGGCGATTCTGGCAGTTGGGGGGGGACCCGTGGCCTTAATGGTACCCTCTAGCCTTAAAGAACCCCTACTGCGTGAGGAAGAAGAATTTCCAGGGGAACTGAGGACCCATTTGCTGGAGATTGCTCCTTGTGTCCATTCCTAATGGTGGGACAATATATGGATGTGCCCTGCAATGCGTGTATTGATTTTTCTGAGGAGGACCAGAGTTGTTTGAACTCTACCCACCCATCCCTTTCAGTGTTTTAATGGCTGAGGGAATTTTATAAATCTACGTGAGCCAGATGGAGCCTTTCCACTAATTTTGGTGGAATTTGGATTTTAGTGGATCCTTATAGAGCCTGGCGAGAAGAGGGAACAACGTTTCAAGGTCTAAGTGATCCAGAGAAGTGAGGATCACTTAGCTGAGATCTCCCTGGAATGAGCACATGGCTATTTCCAGCAAAGGCAATCCTTTATTTCCACTCCTGAACATTTATTTGGGTCAGGATGGGAAAATCCGATTTACTTGCCAAAGTCCCACTGGGGTGGTAAAAATATAAATACCACATATTATTCTGTGTGTATTCTGAAAAGTGGTTAGCGACTGTGTTTATTACATTTGGCCACTCGCAGGGAGTTATTCTCTCTCTGCCCCCTCCCCTAAATTCACATGCTTACACTGAATACAAGTTCTAGTAGGACCCATAAAACTGCTGCGGGGGGATGGAGCCAGAACTCCTCGCAGGGCTTCCCACAGCACCTCACAGGGCTTCCCACAGCACCTCACAGGGCTTCCCACAGCATCTCACAGGGCTTCCCACAGCACAACTGGTGGAAAGGAAACATCTTTCCACACTGTTGGCCTCACCTGGCCGAGCCCCTGCACGGACGTGGTGCCATGCTTCCCCACTGACACTATATCCTCTGTTTGGGGACCTGTTTCACGCCTCATCTACCAAGGATGGGAGGTGTTCACAGCATCATCCTTGGACCCTTATCTTCAGTGGGAGCAGGCCATGTGTTTCATCCAGGCAGCCTTTGGATCAAGCAAGGTAGAGGGCAAAAACGATGACGGCTATGAAGATGCTGCTCCTGTTGCACTCCATTAGCAGAAGGATACGAGTTCTCAGGGTTGAGGGCAACGGAGCCCTGGGATGGGATTCACATTTGGCTACTGGGAAAATGAAGGGGAGCTTTACCAACTGTAGTACGAAGCCACACAACATCTTAAGTCACAGCAGCTCTCAGTCCACCCCCAAATCCAAGTGCTTTGTGCAGAGCACTGCTTACAGTCTTAGTTCTCAGCTTCTCCTGGCCAGACAGGGAACAGTGAGAACCTATTGCAATTTTGGCAGTCCTGCCCATGGATCAGATCCATGCTGCTCCAGCCCAGCATCATCTCCATCCCAGAGCTACAACTGCTCATCCCGGCGCTGTTCCTGGATGCATCCTTCCACTAGAGGAAACTTCAGCTGGAGAAGATGGCCTTTCTAATCTTTGTACCTGAAATGATGTGATTACACCTTGGTTTTGGGGTGTTACATGGGATGAACGCAGCACGTCACAAGGCAGGGCCGCTGTGGCTTTCAAAGTCAGATTTAAATGTTTGTGCCTCCCTTTTGGAAAGAAGGTTGGGATGTGTTTGCAGAGTAGGTGGCCCCTGAATTGGATGGATAGTCCAAAATATCCCTTTTACGGCTACTCAGAACTGCCAGTGAATCGGTGCCTCTCGTCCAAATGGTGCTTTCCAGCCCTACATTCCCGAATTGGAGCCAGAGTCCTTCGCAGTTGGCTTCTCAAGCCCCAGAACTGCCTTATGAGCTACACTTGGATCATATTAATTTGAATCCGTGCCACCCCGTTCTCTCATTTACCACTTATTGCAGGGAGCTTTGGTTGTGTGTGTGTGTCACCATCAGGACGCTGGGGGTTCAAGGCTCCTGCCTTACTTCAGCCGTACTCTACTGCCTCTGCAGATTTGGCCTGGCCTGGCATTTTTCAGGCAGGGGAAAAGTAGTTTTGAGGCTACCAAAAAGCATCAGCGTTTGTGTTATAGCAACACCTGAGAGTCCTGCTGGGCTAAAACCACCAGCGTGAGGGACTGTGAAGAACATGCGAGCTCCTGCTCCCAAGGAAGGTTATTTCTTTCTAGCCAAAAAAGTCCTTCGGATTTAGTCCCCAAAGCAGCCCAAGGAAGCAACAAGAGACAAAGGTGCTCCCTCACCCTCCCACACTGACGATGCTGCATTTAGCTCACGTTCAGTGAACTCTGCGAGGCAGCGAGAGGCATAAAAGCAAAGGAAAACCATCTCCCAGCCTGACCTTGGGCTCGCAGGACCCTACGGACTTGCTCCCTTTTCTTCTGCAGTGAAAGCCAGCCTGCACGCTTCCAGATAACAGCTTTTACCAAGAAAATCCAGCATCCTTAGGAGGAGCTGAGGAGTATAAAAAGCAGGTGCTGTGCAAAGAAGAGAGCAGAGCCTGCAAAAGGAGTGTTCCCTCGCAGGCAAATGGGAAAGGCGTCTTGCTAGGAGGAAAGAGGGCTGGGGGAGGTTTGCTCACACCAAGGTGGTGTTGGTTACAGAGCTTGTTGATTTGCATATTTTGGTGACTTAGTGCACATCTCCATAACGTTAGCTCACCCACTTCCTTCCCCGGCCTCCGAGGAATTGCTTGTTATTTGTATTCGCGGCTAATTAAAACCTCTCCGAGCTCAACCCCCTGATTATGGAGAGAGGGCTGAGACCACAAGCAGACCACAGTGGAGGATGCCACAGCCCGCAGGCTGACCCCACGCCACTCTGCAGACCCCACGTTTGCAGTTAGGACATTATTTACTCTGATACTAGCAACGTTCTCTTAAAATATATTGAAGGAGAGATTGGGAAAATGAAGTGTATAAGATTTATCCTGCACTAGAGGATTTCAGCATCCAAGAAAGCCAGAGCGTCCAGTCCCTCAGACTTAATAGAAACCTCCTGCTTTATTAATGTTGCCTTATTTTTTTTTTTTTCCCTTGTCCACAGGTCCTGGGCAGAAAGTCAAAGCTGTATTTGAGGAGCTTTCCTGGAGGTTTTCATTAATAACAGGGCCAGGGAATCCACTGCAAATGTAAAAATAATAGATTTGAGAGCCCTAAAAGGATGGAGATTTACTCACTGTGGAAATATTAGGGAGAAAATGGGAGTGGGAGGTTCCCAGGGCTCGGCGTTGCCTGCCTGTGAGCCTCGAAAGCCGCCTGAAGGCCAAGGAGATGCTGGGGAATGGGAGCAGGAGGGAAGGTTGCCTCCGAGCGGCATGGAAAGGCAGCTGCGACTGCTCTGCTGAGCACTGATCTTCCACTGCTGGTGGATGTGCCTGGACCTAGGAGTGTTTCAGGGTCCTTCTCGGGCTAAAGAGAAAAGGAATAGGTGGACAGAGAGCTTTCTCTCAGAGAGCTTTCATCAACCAGGAGAACTCCTCCTTGTTCACCCCTTGGAGATGATCGTCCAGGGTGATCCTCAGCAAGTCAGGAGGGGCACCCAGAAAGGTGGGCAGGAAAGAGGGATGCTGCTTGCTGTCAGACAAGGCAAAGAGTGTCCAGTTCTTGTGGGGTTGCTGAGACCATGTCCCCTCCTTCCAGGTGACTTTGCCAGCAGGGCCAGTGCTGCTCCTGTACCCCACAGGTACTGCTTGGCTGTGTTGTCACCTCTTCATGCTGCTTTGCTGCACAAGGAAATGTGACACCGTGTCTGGATCAGTCTCTGTTCCCTGGAAAGAGGCGTCAGGCTGGGAGGGAGAGCAGGAGGCTGTTTCCCACCTCTCTTCCCCAACCCCAGTACTGGGGGATTTATAACCTGTGACTCAGACAGCAGCGGGGGGGCCCTGCAGAGTTCCACAGGTACCCCTGGGCTCTGCAGGGGTACAGCCCCCTCTCCTTCCAGTGCTGCTCTGGGAGCACCCATTTCTCCTGGCGTTTGTGGTTCTGACCACATGGATAGATTTTCATTTGGCTTTTTGTCCTGCCAGCCCCATCTGGAGCTGTTTCTTAGCTCTGTCTGCTGGGGAAGGGGGACGTGAGGCTGTGGCCTCTCACCGCTGCAGGGGGGGCTGTGCTCTTCCTCCAGGTGCCACCTCCAGTGACACGTGCCACCCTGGACGTTCCACGTGCTGCTGTAGCCCTGTCCTTGCCTGCAAGGACTGGACCTGGTCTGCTCCTGTATCACTTCTGAGTAAGACTGTCCATCCCAATGCTGTCTTTTGTGGAAGCTGCATTAAACTCCTGATAAGGACAAAGAAAAATCAGAGGTGATGTTCAAAATCTTGCAGTTTGAAGGGGAAAAGCCTCCCAGGGTAGGTTGCCACCGATCCATGGACCATTCCCTATGCACCAGGTGTTCGGGAGGGGACAACGTTGTTCTGGTGCCAGGCAATGCTCTGCCATCCTGTCACCCACCAAGGCTTTGTTTTGAAATATTTATGATCTGTGCGTCAGGTTTATGTGAACCCTGCAACCACCCGGCTTCAAATCCTGCAACTTGCAGGGTCTTGGGGTGCAAGTTGGAGGGGTTTTTCAGTTTGGGTTCTCCTGTGCCCACCCAAGTAGTGACACCACTGATGCTGTGCCCCGGCTGAGGATGCCTCTGCTCAAAAGCCTCATTTTTGCAGAGCCAATACTACTAGGAACTCTGAGGAGCATCAGCATTTCCAAACCACAATCTGGATAAATTTGGTGCCCGGTGACAGGGTCTCAGCTCGAGCTGAGCTCGGGCACAGGAGGGGCTGTGAGGAAAGAGCCCTTTTTCCCCTCGAAGACAAGTTGCTTGAAGGGTTTGTACTCCCAGCTCTACATCAAATTATAGCCCGCAGGGTGCGATCTGCCAAAACTTAGTGTGATGGGGTTTTTTTACAGGTGGAAAATGGGATTAAAATGGGTACAGGGCATCATGAAAGGAGGACGCTCTCCACGCAGACCTCTTTTGGCGTGTCCTGGGAGGACTNNGCTCTGTGCCAGTCCTCCCAGGACACGCCAAAAGAGGTCTGCGTGGAGAACAGAGCTCCTGCAGAAGAGCTAAACCACACCAAGCAGTGTGCCTCCAGCTAGCTGAGACCTCTGGCCACCGGTGGCCCGGGAGGCAGAGGGAGGGAGAAGGGAGTTTTCTTACCAGCTAGGAAAAAAATAAATAAATCAGGCAGTGAAACCTCTGGATGCAGATGGAGACTGACTGCAGGGTCAGGGATGCCAAAACAGCCCCCTTTGGGCTGGTGGTCACAAGCCCTGGTACCCTGGGGGGTGGTAGCCAGCACTTCAGCTCCTACACGACTCCTCCTTCTGTGCTTTTCAACAGCTCGGCAGCCCCCCCCCACCCCAAGCCCCAGCCCACCGTGCTGGTGGGCCTGGGGGGGCCTGGGGGTGGTGTGGGGGGGGACTGTAGGCATTTTCCCAGCGCTCTAATCTAACAGCACCAGTGGGAATGTTTACAGCACGCTGCCACTTGAGGGCTTATCATCCTCCCTCCCTATCTCCCACCCCTCTGGGCTGATAAACGGAGGGGGCTGGTGGCACCCCCCGGGGGGAAGAGCCCGGAGCAGGGGATGGAGCTGGGGACCAGCCAGGGGCAAAGCTGGCAGGGCTGGGGTGCTTCTCCGGGCAGCTTCTCTGCATCCGTGAGGATGAGGTGGAGAGGAAGCAGCAGAGCAGACCCCCCCCTTCCCAAAGGATGGCTGAGAGCAAAGGGTGGTCCTTGGGAGCAAGGCCTGGGGCAGAGGGAACATCCAAAGGAGGGGTGACGGCGTGGGAGCAAGAAATGTGTCCTCGTGAAAATTAGAGCGAGTAGCTCTGATCTTTCTAGCAGAAAGGTGGAAATCTACTGCTGACACCTGCCTGTCTTGGGCAGGAACAGGTTTTTCCTAAATTAGCCTAATCAGCAGGGGATAAATGTGGCCCACCTGGGGCTGTGTCTCTCTGCTTTGTGCTGGAGGGATGGCTCTGAGCTGCGATACCTTGTGAGTGTCTGCGATGCCCTGGATGTTGCGTGGCTGCTAAAGGTGCCTTCCCCCTCCTCTTACCCACCTGCAGTGCTTAAACCGAGCAGAAAAGATCAAAAATACTCTTTTTTTGTTTGTTTGTTTTTGGGGGTTTTTTGCATCTTCGGGGGAGAAAGACTCCCTGATGTGTCCCTGCAGACACCCGGGCAGGCCCTGAGCATCTCTGCTCGCCCCCCAGCACCCCCCCCGGCCCTCTCTCCGCCGCTGTCGGTGCGGGACATACCGCTATTGCCCTCTAGTGGCCCCCGGCCCGGGGAAGGACCTCTCCCCGCCGCCAGCACCGGGGATGCTCGGGTCCTGCTCCGGTCCCCTCCGGTCCCCCCGGCCCCGGGGACACCCGGCTACAGCTCCCCCTCTCCCGGAGGTGGCTCGGCAGCACCCTGTCCCTGTCACCCTGCAGCTTGTATGGGCTGGGCCATGCCAGGACCAGCTGGATTTGGGATTTTGGGTTGGTTTTTCTATGGTTTGGTGTGAACCACACCCGGCTTGCAACCCCCAGGCACGGGAGCTTACACCTCCCACCGGGCTGTTTCCCAGTCTGGGAGAAGGTTTTTCCCCAAGCAAGGAACCTCAGACTTGAGATTTTGGGGAGAATAATTGAAAGAGGGAGGTTGTTTCATAGCACTCCTTAGCTTTATTTTGAATATATATTTAACCCCTTCAAGATGAGAAGCACTGTAAGAAACCTGGTGCTGCTTGTGACAAGAAGAGAGGTAGCGAGAAGGTGTGGGAGGTGGGGACCAGCTCTGCAGCATCACTGTGTGAGCATCATCCTGTGACCAGAAACGGAGGAAACTGAGAGGCAAACTCAGGGAATGGAGGGTTATTTGAACAGGGAATGGATTTTGTGTAACCCCTGGGATTGGTGGAGGGTCCTACCTCCACGGAGGCCCTTGTGAAATGCAAGGGGAAAGAGGGGCTTGGAGAATCACCCTGTTTTCAAGCGTGCTGGAAGAACTGTACACTGTACGTTTTGTCCACCTTCCTCTTCACTCTCCCCCTTTATCTTAATACATAAGAACCTTTTGGAAACCAAAAATATCCTGCTCTTCCCAGCGTATGTTCCAAAGTGTCTTTCTGAAGCTAATCCGTCCGCAAGCAGAGCCTGGGGCTGGATGTTGCTATTCTGGGCCCTGCAGTAACAAGAACCGTTTTGCGTGACTTGTCAGGACCTGCTTCATCCCCGACACGGTATCACAGTCTCATTTTTCATTTATAAATAAATACATTCCTGCCAGGGCTGGAAACGTGATGGAAGTATAAGAGAAGGTTTCCTGAGTCTGCTGACAGCCCCAAATGCCACCTCCTTGGTAGGTCCCTTCTTTTGGGACCCATTGCAATGGTCCCAAAGGGCTGGGCAGGGGGAGAAGATGCTGCAGGAGAGCATGATGTTGTCATCCCATCCTCTGCAGACCTGTCTGGAAGCGTCTGAGATCTTGGGCTCTTCCTCCAGCATTGGTCTCCAAAAAAAAGGAGGAGAGAAGAAATGGGAGCACATCAATAACACCCACAAACCACAGCCTGGACTGTGACACTGTGGACAAACAGTAGACACGTGTGTCAGGTAAAATGTAAATGAAATGTGGGCTATGGTTTGCATGGGGAAAAAAACAAGCACAGAAAAAGGAGGAAAAGGAGAGAGTGGGAAAAGAAAGTGACAGAGAAAAGTCAAAGACCATAAATAAAACCAAAGAACCAGTACAATAATGGAGGGAAAAAAGCTGAGAGAAAGCAAAGGGAATAGAAGCCATTGCAGAGGATGTGTTGTTCTCACCTGTTTTATTTCTTTTCTTTCTCTATTGCTTTTTCTTTCTCTATTGACCTGTCCCCAGGTCACTACAGGTTTTCACTGACTTGCTGTGTGACACCCACGCCAACAACCCCCAAAGAGTTTTATAGTCTAGGACAGACCCTGGTGGCTGTCACTACCCAGAGCCACTGGCCCAGCAGCCAACAGATATGCCCAAGCTCCACCAGCCCAGGGGACCACCACCTTGAGACCTCCAGGCTGCAGAGCAAGAGCTGTTGGAGCTTCAGATGTTTCTGGGTGCTGGACACCACAAGGTCCTGGGTGGTGTTTCCATTCGTTCCCTGGAAGGTGCTGGCCCTTGAGCCGAGCAGGGCACAGGAGCATCCTTTAAAGTTGATTTTAACTGCTGTTGGTGGTGCCTGGAAGCTCTGGTTGATTTTGCTATACAGGGGGCACTGGCATGTCCCCTTCCACAGCCAGAGCAGACTGAATGGGGAGGTTTTGGTGATAAGCTGAGGAGTTGGGACAGGAACATCTCCAGCTGAATCCTGCCCACACCTTGTCCCTGCATCTGAATTTTTACATCTTGGAGAGAATGGGGGTGAGGAAGTCCCGTTTCTGAAGTTGTGGGGTCTGATTTTCATCCCTCAGTGAACTTGGTCAGACCCAGGTCTGTATTTTTTGCTTTTCAAACAGAAATCCAGAGAAGCTATCTTCCTTCTCTGAGGCAGATCTCTTATGCCCTGGCTCTCACCTGTGGGCAACATCTCCCAGGAGCCTCCAGCATGCCAAGCCCAGGTACCCATGACCTGCTCCAACCCCTGCTGTGCAAAACCCTTCCTCCTTTGCAGAGTTGAGGCTTGATGAGGAGCCCTGGCCATCAGAGACCCAGCAGCAGTTCCTTCTCAAAGCCCACTTTGATGGTGTGCCAGCCCTCCAAGCATGGCCAAGGGCACCCCTCCTGCCTGCTGGCCCAGGTGGGGCTTGTTAGCTGAGCCCTGGAGCACAAAAGGGGCTGTGTGGCTGCTGTTTGCCCTCTGGGAGCTGGGAGGAAACTTGGCAAGGGAGGAAAAAACCTTGAGAAGCTACTGGGAAGACCGAGATTTATGTTTAGCTGCTCTCAAGTGGAGAATAAAGGGAAACATGAGTGTGAGCAGGTAGAGCAGAAGTGACGTAGGCACTTTATTTGCAGAGGATAGCAGCAGAGGGGATTTGTCTCTGTATATCCAAGAGGAGCATTTGCCTGTGCATAATTGTAGTTTATGTCTTAATAAACTGTCTTTGTCACCTGGGGGAAGCTGATCATGCTCAGCTGATAAAGTACCTTTGGTTTTTGAGGGGGCAGGAGGTGGTCTGGAAAAAACCCACCTGAATGTCTTTAACTTTAGGTTGTGGAGAACAGCAAGAAAGTTGAAAAAAAAGAATAATCTCCCTGTGAAGGGCAGCTCCGTGTGTGTATCTGCAAGTTGCAGCAGCCTGGAGAACAAAAAGGCTCCTGTTTGGGAAAGGAGGCAGAAGTATAGTGAGCTTAAAGGCACAGCACATGGAAAACCCACTGTGAGCCCCATGGCCATCTCTGCTCCCTGGAGGAAGGAAGACTCTACCCCTGTGACATTGTTCTGGGACTCAGGTAAGATGAACTTCCCTGGAGATGAAAAACCTTATTGTGAATTTATTTCGTGCTCGTATTCCTAAAGGGCAAAATCATGGATTCTTCTAGGGTTTGTGGCTAAGTGCAGGCTCTCTCCAGCCAAACAAGAAAGTAGATTTCCATCCTCATCTGAGTGGGGACTGACCCTCCCCGTGGTCCTGGGAAATCTCCAGGACAGGCTGGGCTGGAAGGGATGCCTGCAGTGGTGTGTGGTGCCCGGGAGAGCACAGAGCTGGCATTCAGAGCCCCATGGCAAGACTTGTGCTGCACCGGAGCCTGCCAGGCAAACCATGAATCTCAATTTACCTCTCAGTAATGCTCTTCCTGGTGGTCCAGCTCTCAGAGCCTTATTGTGAGCGTGCCCAGGCAGAGAAAGGCACTTGCAGTTGTACAGCAAAGGCTTGAGGGTGTCTTCTACAGCATCTTCTAGCTACCTTTTACTGTCAGGTACATATGAGGGGTTTGCCTTGCTTATGCTGTCCCTCAGATCCACCAGCATCTCAAGAATCATAGAACCATTTAGGTTGGAAAAAGATCATTAGGATCACTGAGTCCAACCAAGAAAGGATTTGGGCCCCTCATAACAAAGGGCTATTTGCCCTTGGCTTTCCAGAGACATCCCCTCCAGCCCTCTGTCTCTGTCTTCAGCTTGATCCTGATTCTTTTGTGAGGTGGTAGGTCAGGAGCCTCTGATCTGAAGAGCATCTGTGCTGGTGTTCTCCTGAGTTCCCAAACTGCAGTCAGCCGTGACCTCAGCCTTGTGCTCTGCTGAGAAAAGGCATGAGAGTCTGGTCTTGGACCCAGCCCTCGGGGATGACATAACTTCCCGCTATGCTGGGGACAGTGGAGTGCTGGGAGTCAGAGCTGGTCCAGCTGCTGGAAACAACTGGATCCCCATGAATGGCCTCCTGTTTGAGTCCCTGCAAGCATGAGAAAAGAGCTTGTAACCACCAAACCCTTCTTGGCTGTGGTGCAACAGCTCTGGTTAAAGCATCCTGCAGTGCTGAGAGTTTTCTGTGAGGCCACTCTGAATGTGGGTCCTTCCCATCTCACCCAACCTTGTTGGCCAAGGAGAACACTCCCTACCGAGCACACCTGTGGGTCCCCTATTGACTACTGCTGTCCTACATCTTGGCAGTTGACCAAAAGCCAGGGTGTCTACATTTGACCCCTGTTTTCAGACATTTGGCTTCCTGTGCCAGATGCCCAGTCTGACTGAAACTATAAAATAAATCCGGCGTCACGGCATTTATTGGCAGAAAGCAGCTCATGCCCCCAGTTCAGTGTTCTCTCCTCTTTCCTCGTCCACATCATGGGGCTCCAGGAAGTCTTGCGAATTTATAGACAGTGGGTATTAAAAGGTAGAAGGAGCTTGACTTGGGGTTTGCCTTTTGCAAGTCCTCTGAGGACTCTTGAGAGTCACCCCAGGGCTGAGCTCACCTGGAGGGTGTTACTTGGTGGTGTCTGCAGGTGGGGTGAGCCTTGCCAGGCTAAGAGGGAAACAGAGGAGCAGGAGATGGCAGAACTAGTTCCTGCACCCTCTGCAATGGCTCTGTGGGCAGAGCAAGAGCAAAAAGAACTTGTAAGAGCTCTGAAGTTGAGGATGGGCCCGAAGTGAGCTAGCCCAGCTGCAAGCCATTCTCAGGAACTGCTTGCACAAACTCACTTTTGCCACCAAATGTCCATATAATTTTATGGCCCTGTTCTATCCATCGTGCCTAATACCTGGATATATAACCCACACTTAAGTAATGAGATATGACAGGTTGTACATTTCTTGGCGATTATGGCATGTGTCATAAAGCAAAAAGCTGAAGGCAATAATCCTCTGGAAACACATTGCCCCGGGGTGTCTTGTTACTATTATGAAATAAAATTACAAATGAAAAAATAATGAAAACATTCAAGGACTTGTGCACTCGGACCATAGGAATGGTAGAACTGTCAGGCAATCAAACCTCCAACACAAACTGTGAGGACCATTTATATCCAGTGTGAACACCCATGCTCCCACCCCACATGTGTTACTGGTTCTGGATGCTGTTATTTCTGCAACTGGGACCCCGAGAAATGCAGCCTTTCCTTGGTAGCTCCCATGGTTCACCTGCACTCTGTTCCCCAATAGCTCACCACCTGGGGCTACTGTCCTCATTTCAAACCCTTGGATAGATTAAGGAGGTGTCTACTCTAAACTCATTCTGCAGAAAGCTGCATCTTTTGGGTTCCCCCCCCCCCCTTCATTTAAGGTGGAAAATCTTGTGAACAATTCAGGCTAATAATTTCTCTCCAGTTTTAACTAGGCTCAAGGCAGCAGCTTTCTGTTGAGTCTGAGAGATGTGGTAGTTTAGGATGGAGTCATTGGGAAACTGTTGCTTGCATTTTCTTTGGTTCTGGACTCCAGCACTTTAATGAAGTTCCTCCTTCTCCTAACCTCCACTCACTGCATCTGGGGCTTGGTCTCCTCTTCCAGGTAGGAGCAAGGCCTTTTTTCCAGAGAAGGTTGTGAACAACAACTAAGAGAGTTGCCTGAAAGCACAGGGACGTGGCTGTCCTCCCTTTTAAACATACACATATTTTTATTTTTACTTTTTCTTTTTTTTTTTAAAACAATTTCTAGAGGTTCTCGGTGTCGTATTGAACACACAGCAATAGGTCTGTGCCGGAGAATGAGAGAGGTGTGATGAGAAACAGAAGCAAAGTGGTGATGCCGATGTTAGTCAGCTGCTTGGTGAGAGTGGGCTGGACTTGAGTCCCCAGATGGCATCACGAGCCTGGTTGTGGAAAAGAGGAGGAAGGTCATGACTCCAGCTGAGGGACTGAGAGTGGGGAATTGCTCTCTCATGGCATTGGTCCTCCCAGCACAGCCCTGATCACTGCTGCTATGAAGTCACCGGAACATTTTTTTCCAAAACAGCTTCTCTTGGTGGTGCCATAAACCCAACGGTCAATAATGGAATAAGAAGTTTACTGGCATGCTCTGACTCCATCAGGGAATGCCTCGTAGCTCTGCCCAGGGGTGAGTAATGCAAGCAGACCAGATTCGTGCCAATAAAAACTTCACTATGTGCTCTGGATGAGAGACACATCATGTGAACCGACTTAATAGCGATGTTGGCAGAGAACGAGGGGTGACCACACCATTGCATTATGTCCTTTGTTTTGCTTGGTGGCTGAATCATCAGCTGGGAAACTCTGAAGCTCCCTAGACTGGGTGAAAGTAGAGTGCTGGTGTCAGATCCGTTCTCTATCCCAAGAAAGAGATGTAGAGTGTGGTGTCATGTAGCACTTGGCGCTCTTGGGATCTGACAATCCCAACCAGACCAAAGAATGCACCAAGACAAAAAAAATTATATATATTAGGGAGGAAAAACATTTACTGACATGACCATGTGGAGGAAGGGAGAGGTTTTTTGTAGCTTTTTGCTGGACAGAGGGCCCTGGGAGGCCAAGGATCTCTATCCTTGGAAGTGTTCAAGGACTGACTGGGCAAAGCCCTGAGTGACCCAGTCTGAATTCAGTGAGGACCTTGCTTTGAGCAGGAGGTTGGACTAGAGACCTCCTGAGGTTCCTTCTGAACTGATATATTCTGTGATTCTATAGAAACACTTGTGCATTTTGGGGTTGCTTAAGAGCAAAGTTTGCCTTTCATTTCTGTGAAATCTTATCCACTTCTGCCAGTACAAGGGAATAGTTGTTACAATTTTTATCTCTTTTCTCAGCTTCGTTTGCATTAGACAAGGGATGGAAAACAGCACCCTGATCTTGCAGCCAGAGGTTTGTGGGAGGGCTTTCACCACCACACATGTGATATTAATATGCATTTTCCCCCATGTGCAAGCTGTAGCCACACACTTGCCAAGCCACCAAGGGGGCTGTCTGAAGCCCTGGAGACGGTTCATAGCAGATAGTTGACAACTGTCACCTGCCTTCTGCATTAGCTCCCCCAGAAACAGTCCTTAACATGAGAAGATGCTGAGAAGCCACAGTACAGGGGTATTTCTTCCTCCTCCTTTCTCTTTTTCCCAAGCCTTTTCTCCAAGCTTCCCATGCAATGAAGAGGATTTATTCTTTTTTTTTTTTGTTCCCAGAGGTAATAAGAGGAGTTGCCAAGTAAAGATGTTGCTGACTGAGGACCAAGATTTACCATCTACCGTGCCAGAAAGGTAAAATGCCTTTGATGTTCCACAGGATCCAGGGTACATGTGAAAATTTTTGAATTTTTGAAGAAAAATATTTGTCACCAGTTCAATTTTCTTTGGAGTCTTTTATAGCAACTGCCCCAAGTTCTTGCTCAAAAAGGTTGATAGAAACAGGTGTCTTTCCTTCCTCCTTTCCTTCTTAGAGGAGAAAAGAGTGAGAAATTACAGTGCCTTGAAAGTTGATTGAGAATTGCAGATTTTAGTTTGAAAACAACAAAATTAAAATTTCACATTCTGAAAAGCAATTAGAAGCCAGCATTTTTCATGCAGTAAAATTGGATGAAAGCAAACAAGTTTGTTGGAAGTCCCACACGTCCTGACCATGTGTTTTGGTGTTGTTTTTTTTTTTTAAATCAATTTGTTTAAATAAAATCCTGACATTTTAATATGAGAAAATATTTTGTTTGGACTTTAGTATACATATTTTAAATTTAACATCATAAAATATGTTATGACATTGAATATGTAATAATATGTCATTAAATATTTTAATATATTTTAAACAAAATGCTCCAACAAAATAATGTCCAAAATCAAATGAAACATTCCAGCGCTGCTTGTGGAAAGTTGAAGCAAACGCTTTGACCCTCTTCAAAAATTTCTTAGAAATCGACAAGTTCTTGCAAAATGTTCTGATTTTGTTCCAATGTGGTTTTGGGAGGAAAGCCTCCATCAATAACTCTTTGACCCAACTGCTTTTGATCCACGGCTTTCGAGTTCCACTTGGTACTCAAAAATGCTTTTTCTTTTTTGTCATTTTCTGAAATTGAATTATCTCAGCCCCTCAGAAGGAAAGTCAAAAATCATTCATTATTCTCATTTTGCTGACGAGGAAGCCATGTTGCAGGGAATGAGCTTGGCCAGTGCTTGCGAGGAGGGAAAGCTGAAGAGGAAGCCAAGACTTAGGGGCCACCTCAGCGCTTCCCCTGGTGTGGATCCTGCCCAGCTCCTCCAGGCCCAAGCGAGTCACGTGGATGGTGGGAGGAATGGTGGGAAGTCAACCTTTCCATCAACCCCTCTCAGACCAGTCTACTGTGTGCTTTGTTGTGCTGTCCCCCAAATAAACTGGGGGGTTTATGTGCTGCCACTGGTACTTGCTTGCATCTTGGCTTGTTACCTCAACTTGTTAGTTTTGCAGACTAATTTTGCAATTTCCCACTTTAATGACCTTGGCAAGGTGCTGCACCACCAAAGTTACAGTCAGTGCTCTCCAATGCTCAATTTTCTGGTATTTTTTGCTGCAAAACTGGAAGCAGAGGTGAGCAAGGGGAGAGAACTCGGAGTTGAGTGAAGGTTGAATCCTGTTTCCTGAGGCTCTGCTTGATCTTGATGTTAGAAGAAGCTTTCTGAAAATAACATGACAATTGTCGTTTGTCAAGGTTTGTCCCATCAAGTTACCCTCAATAGATCTGGAGCGGGTTGGTTGTTAACTAGATTTCTGAGAGTTAAAGCATGTGTTTCTTTTTTATTTTTAAAGTGCCGTGTTTCACCTGGGGGGGAATCTCTGTAGTACTCAGGAAGACTGAAGAGTGAATGAACAACGTCTCCTTTTTGTATGTCAAAGCATTAAAAACTGGTTCAAGGTTGGAACATGATTGATTTCTTTTTTGTTTTTCCAAATTCCTATTGAAAACAAATAAATAGCCTTATGGAATGTCACCGCTCTATTTCTTTACTTGGAAACCAAAATATCGACGTGTTATTTCTATGCAAAAGTCTTGTGCTAAAGAAAAGCGTGCCTCTAACGAGCCAGCTCTGGCTTGAGATTGGTAATGAATATAATCTTCATCAAAGTGTCTGAGCACAATCACCTCTCCCCGTCTCTCTGCTATTTACAGACGATGGCAGCAGCATTGACTGTGGTCCACATGGTCCTTTGACCTGAAACCTCAATGGAGTTGTGTGAGAAGAGCTCTCTGAGGGCACAGGTTTAGGTACCTGGAGCAGGATAAGGTGTCTCACCTTCTGGAATTGCCTGTTTCTCTTCTTGGAGGAGCTAACATGAGGAGATCTCCATAAAGGCAGGTGAATTCATATGTTTCTGCTTTTTTTTGGGTTCTTTTCCAATGCACAAAGCACCAGTCCCACTGCTAGTTTCTCAGTTTTGAGCCGTGTTGTCATTGCAGCAATGGGTGGGAACCTCTCCATTCCCAGATCTTCATTAGCCCAAGGTAGTGCTTAGATGCATCTGATTCAACAGCATCCAAAAATGTCGTACCTAGGGTAGCCTTGTAGTTTCACATAGCAGTAATAATAACATAATGAAACAGTGACCCTCCAAAGAAATCCTGTATCTTTTCTGACAGCCACCCACAGGAAAAACGTTAATTTCCAACCTGTTTCTAAACATACTGACAGTGCTGATCCTGGGAACAAGGGAAGCAATATACTGGGTAGTTGGCCGTAAATGAGGAATTAATTGAACACTTTCTTTTAATTTCCCCCCCTTACCCAAGGCTGAACCAAACCTGCATCTCTTTGCCTGACAATGTGCTTTCTGGTGGAGGAAAGGTGGTCAGTGATTCTTTTTCTTTGTTGGATGATGCTTCTGTTGCTTTCTTCTTGGTTTGGACAGTTCTTTGCCGGTTCTTTGCTCCTTTCTCACCAGCTCTTGCCTCTTGGTGCTCCTTTTCCAAGTACAGTAGAGCTAGGAGGAAGGTTTGAGTGGTCTACAGTTAGCGTTGATGGTGTAAAAGATGTGGATGTGGATGCAGCAAGGTCTGGACCTTGGTGTGACTTTGGAGAGATGCTGTGATCCTTGAATTTGGTAGCAGGAAACCTGCAAGTTAAGCTCCTTTCCCTGGGGAACACAGCCAGCTATAAAAATATATCTGCTGCTGTGAAAAAAATAAGCTTTTAATCGCTTCTTAATGTCCCTGAGAGCGGGAATCCTCCAGCAGCAGAGCAGTTCCTGTCTGGCTCTACAGCATCTTTGTCACCTGCGTATTGGGGAGAAACTCAGAGGCAAATATAAATAACCAGATTGGGGAAAAAGTTCTCCTGAAAATGATGGGAAAAATGAATACATGTCCAAGGAGAAATAGGAGCAAATTGTGACCAGCTTAGGTGTTTTTCCTCCCCCTTTTCTCCCCACATATTGGTAAAAAGAACCTATGGACACCTCTGGGTCTCTCCCATGGGTCTCCTCTTCCAGCTCAGATCTTTTCAGCTGAATTAGTCCCTTTGCTCTCAGTACTGGGCTTTCTTGGTGTGACCATGAATTCTTCTCCCAGAGCAGTGGGTACCATCCCTCAGCCTGAGCACTAGGCAGGATTTGACCCTTCTTTATCACTGAGGAGACCTGCAGCTTGATGCTCCCCATGTTGCTCCTCAGCCAAGTAGCATATTTTGCAGCAGGATGTGGATTTACAGAGGAGATCTGTCTTTGTGCAGCGTTGGGAGACGTGAAGCTTTCTTTTTCCCTTTTTGTCCCTCCCTCTGGTCCCCTGACCATTGCCTGGCCCCAATTACAGCCCCAAATACAGCTCTTGCAGGAGATGCAACAAAGCCCAGTCATGCACCATCCCGCCAGCCCTACAAAGGCGACATCTCCTGGACTTCTGCCCTAATGAGAGCAAATTTTTTGTCCAAACATTCGAAGCGAGGAGGTGCCTTCTCTTGCCACCCCCCGCCGGGATTAATGTTATTATCCAGTTTGCTCTGGTTAGAAATTAAAACAAGGGCATTCGCTCCTTTTAATGACAGTT
Source organism: Scolopax mira (assembly GCA_004320125.1). Taxonomy (NCBI): domain Eukaryota; kingdom Metazoa; phylum Chordata; class Aves; order Charadriiformes; family Scolopacidae; genus Scolopax; species Scolopax mira. The sequence continues at coordinate 17,568 of BJBW01006800.1, forward strand.
GACAGTGGCTCCAGCACTTCAGAAGGGAATTAGGAAAGGAGGGATGGCTGAGGAGCCCGTCTCCACAGAGTCTTATCCACTGGTCCTTCTGCCCCAGGCGGCATGTGGGATCAAAGGCCACCTACCTGCTGCTGAGCAACAAAATCCCCCAGGATTTTGGGGGGATTTTGGGACCAAGGTGGGTCAGGGTCCGGCAGCCCTGACCCACCTTGGAAATAACAGCTCTAAAGGGCAGCGTAACGCGGGGCTTCGCTTCCCTGGGGAAGATGTGGCAAGAAGGCAAAGAGGACCCCGTGGAACTTCTGGGTATCACAGAAGTGACCCTGCTGAAGTGGGTTTTTTTCAGTGCTAAATCTGGTTTTGTCCTAGGACTTTGGAGGAGAGAGATGTCGGTGTAGCCGGACTTCAGGCAAAATTGGTAAAAATGCAGCAATTGAAGTGTTGTGGAGAGAATTTAATATTTTATTTTTTTACTTTAATGAAAAGCTTTGAACTTTAAGTTTTCAATGCTACCTTTTGGCTTTAGATAAGTGTTTCAGATAAAGGGTTGGGGGTTTTTTTTAGGAATTTTAAAAAATTATTATTAGAAATAGCTACCAAAGTCTCCCCATGACTGATGGTCTTATGGCTGAAAAAATAGCGAGCTAAACCCATTCTTCTATCTCTCCCAGGATAGGTTTGATTAGAAATGTCAAAAAAATATGAGGCAGAGAAAGTGAATTTTTAATCCCATTTTAAAGGACCTTTACCCATGCGTGAACTTTTCTTTTGAAGTGCTGCAGTCGGCTCTTCCCCAGTCTGCTGGGAGAAATGCCGGCTTGCAAGGGGAGATGGCCCCAAACAAAAGGTTTCTTGCCAAACCCTCAAAGCAGATGGTGTTGGTCGCTGCTCGTGGCAGAGGCACCAGTTCCTTCTGCTGAGCCAGGCTGGGCACTGGGACACGGCCAGTAAATCCGTTTGCTGGAATGCCAGGGAAGTTGCTGGTGCTCTGGAGGTGGAGAGGGATGGTGGGGGGCAGCCACCGAACCACGTAACAGAGACCCCAGGGTGCAAAAAAGCATGGAACAGCCTGTGATTGCAATGAATTCTCCTGGGTTTTTTTTTTAGGTGCTGAAAGAGCTTATAGTTGTCAGAGGGACAGATCATATAGAAGATGCTTTTTGTGCCCCTCTGCTGTGGGGCTGGAGTTCCATGTGCCTTGACCATGTCTAGGTCATGACATAACTTCAGTGGTTGATACATGAGGAGTTCAGCCCAAATCCCACCCTGTCTCATGTGATGGTGTTCTCCTTGGGGAGCACCCCAACTTAAAATCCATGCATTGTATTTATCAGCCTGAACTTTGGGAGGCAAGATGTTTGATGGAGGTAAATTGGAGAGAGCACTCAGTGGTCGTGTGGATATTCCCTTTCCCAAAGAGCTGGGTCAGAGGAGCTGTTGCCAGTGGCTGGGGACCTGCTGGTTATTGCTGTCCCCTTGGTGGCACTGGGAGCCAAGGGACAGCAAATAACAGCTTCACCAGGGCGTTCACCTCATCGGGAAAATGTGAACAAAAGTGTCACAGATAAAGCTGCTCCTGGGGGGAAAAAAAAATCCCTTTCCCTCCATCTCCACTAAGGAGGAAAATTTCTACTTTTTTTTCCTTTGATTGAAAACCTGAAAATGAATGCAATTTTAGGTCACTGAATGAGAAATTTTCAGTTTTGAAGGGATATGTGACATGGCTTAGGGAAATCTGGCCATTTTAGGTAGAAATCAGCCTATTTTTGTGCTCAGCTTTGGAGTGGGGCAGGACCACGCCGCCAGGGAAAGGCAGAACTAGCGGTGTGAACCCTCCTGTCCATCTCCATCAGGGCTGGGGGCTGCCAAGAGCAGTGGAAGTGGATGGGGCCATCGTGAGCCCCATCAGTGGGCCCTGACTGAGGGCTGGGAGGGGGGAAGCAACCCCCAGGGAGCAGAAACAGCACAGGTACTCTCAATAAATAGAAGCGATAAAACAGCCGTCTCCATCAGGAAATCAATTAGATGTGAAGCCTTTGGGCTGGTTTGTTTGTTGGGTTTTTTTTTTTTCCTCTTTTTTCCCCCCTCCTCCCTTCCCCTGCTCTTTTTCCTTTTTTCAGACAGATGTCTAAGGTGAGGGTTGTGGAAGCAATTGCTTCTCAAGGCAGTTGCTTTTCTGTTCTCTCCATTCACAGCTAAAGTGCAGCGAAGCCCATCACTCTGGGGCTTCGTGCTTCTTCCCCATTTCCCACCCCCCCTCCCTCCATCCTCTGGGAAGTTGGGCAGAGAGAGGCTGGAGCTGGGGAGGTTGCTGGGGTCGTGCGTGTGAGATGCTCACGACTTGGAGGAGATGCATCAGCCTTGGAGCCAGGCCCAGCCAGCAAGACCCCAGAGCGAGGGAGAGGAGGGTTTGGAAGCGTTAGTTGCAATGTGTTTGCTCTGTGTTTGCATTTTGAGCTTGCTCAGAAGACGAGGAGAGGCTGAGAAGGGGTAAATCCAGCTCTGCTCGGGGTAAAGCAGCAGGGTTAGCTGCTGGTCCTGAGGATGTGCTGGAACACAAGGTCTTTGGCAAGAAGAGACTGAGCAGAGCAGCGCAGGTGAGATGATGGGCCAGTGACTGGGGAGACACAGGTTTCCCCTTGACATGTCAAAGCTTCCTTGTGGTCCGTCAGCCCAGCCCTGGGGTGCTGAATGGCTTCTCTGGGGCTTTTCCTCAGCAGTCCCAGCTCTGCCAGGGACTCCAGGACCTCAGGTCATCCTCCCCCAGGCAAAGATGATGCATCTGCATTTTAGCAGTGATGCTCTAAACCCCACCATGCTCCTTCCCCAGCCCTTCTCCCCTCATGTTTACAAGCATTTCTGCCCAATCTGCTGATGGTCTCCCTTGTGCATTCACAGCATCCACCCAAACTGCTTGGGGGGGCGAGAACCACACAAACCCACTTTAGGCACATTGGGGTGGGACTGGAGCTCCCCCTCATCCCTAAAATGCCCCATCGTTTTTTTTTCTCATAAGTATAATGAATGAAGATTTTACAATTAGCACGATGTGTCTAAAATAGCTCACTCTTTTTTTTTTTTTGACAGGCAGTAACAGATGTTACAGAAACCCCAACCCCCAAGTTCATCCCACCTTGAGAGCATCCAACTTGTGCCCTGGATGAATTCGTACCCGCAGTAACAGGTATTTAAAGCTCTGTTTGTTCCTTATGCTTTCCTGACTTGTTCCTTACACTTTCCTCATTTTACCAGAGTTGCAAAATCCTTGAGAAATTTTAACTCGTTGAAATAGTCCTGGGTTAATTTCTTTAATTTGGATTAAAGAGGTGGAGTTCCAGAACATGCCCTTAATGATAGAAAGAAAATCCAGTCTATGGAGGTGGAACCCAGAAGTCCTGGGTTTTTGGAACTAGAAGTTCAGGTTGAAGGTTGAAGAAGGGTGACCCGACTTTGAGGCATCAGCTTTGAGACCACATTTTTGATTTTCTTGGTTATTAATTGTCCTCTTTGTAACTTGTCCTTCTCCGTGGTTTATGACCTTCTTGCCTGGCTTTTCACTTAACTCTCAGAAGCTCCAAGCTGTCCAACCCTTTCTGCTGCTGTTTCCACAGAGACCTGAGCATGCGAGGAAGAGACAGCATTGGCTTAGCTGAGGAGAGTCAAGCAGCTTTATTTTGAGATCTGTATTCTTTGCAAATGTGGAGATGAATTTAAGAGATCAAACACTGCCATGCAGTTGAATTTTGAAAAACTTCCTGCTTTGAGAACATCCAAATATTTGGTGGGCTGGGTTTTAATGACATGCTTTCATAAGTCAAAATATAAGCTCCTGAATAGCTACTTTGCTAACCTAATTGTCAGTGGAAAGGGTAATTCAGCCTAAGAAATCATAACAAAGGGAAATGAAACAGCAGGGGCAAAGAGAAAGGCTTCTTGTCAGCTTGAACCAAAACATTTTGCTTTTATTTGAAGGAAACAAATTTCTGCTGGTGAAAATTTTGCCAGTACTTCTGTGAAATATTGTGACTTCTGCAAATCTGATTTTTCTGCTGATAATCTGTGTCACGGAACAAACAGCAGCCTCCTCCCACCCCAGCAGAGAGTGAAAAGGGTTTTTCCTGGTGAACAGAGGATGCTCTCCTGGTGCTGCCTCTTGCCAGGGACCAAGCAGAGGACAGATTGCCTTGAGACTGAGATGTGGGGAGTGGGAGAGACCTTGATATATCATCTGTCCCTTTGAACAATCTCAGGTCGGCCGGGCAGGTTCATTCATCTTGTTTCCCAGAGGAGGAAAGGAGTAAATTCTCTCTGGTCTGGATTCCAGATGTTTGGGGGGGGGGGAGTTGGTCTGTTGTGGCAGTACCTGGGGTGCAGAGATGGTGGGTTGTATCTGAGTCCTTGGATCTGGAGAGTGCTGGGTGCTCCAGCAGCAGCACGTACATGTTCACAGGCAGATGATGTGCACAGGGAGACCTTCACCACCCTCTGGACCATCGTGGAGGGGATCTGTCCTGTCTCCTGTGGGGTCACCACCCATCAGCCGAGCAGACCTTGCTGGCTACATGCGTGTTCCTTACCCGTTGCAAATATAAAGTATTATTTAAATGATTTCTCTGACCTGATGGCTTAAGCTGATGGAATTAAATTCCCAACCTCATCATTAAGGCTCAGTTACCAAGAGATGCCTCAGCTGCTTTTAATCGTATGGACATCCCCTGAGCTCCCAGATGCCAGACCCAGGCTTATTACCTTGCAGGAACTTGTTAGGCTGTCAGCCCTAAATGTTCAAATATCCCAGGTGAACCACCTCCCATATTCATTTGATTATCTATCTACACTCATACATCTTGCAGATTGTAGGTTAAACTAGATGACTTTGAAAGCAATGGATGTAAGAATATGTTTACTTTGCCTGCCTTGTCCTCTTTAGCCATCAAACATACATTTTTAAACCACATGTAGACAAAAAGTTTTAGGATGCAGCAACAGGGGCTCATACATTTGCTGCTGGCAGGTCTGACCCAAGAACTGTTGAGCTGGTTAAAATGATTGGTTTTTTGCTTGCTCTATTAATAGGTTTGATGTTGGGAAAGAGAACATCATTCAGGTTCATAATTTCAGTGAAGGCTTTGGGAAGGGGATAAGAGGGAACCGAGGACACTGAACATCACCTGGTTTGGGCAGGGGGGTATCTTTCACTCTCCTTTTCTGGAATTTATTGGGATTCTGCAATCAGCACAAAGGGAGCTGTGGTTCTGTTCAAACCAAAAGCAAATGGAAATAGTATCGTTAGAAAGATTCAGAACGGTTTGGCTTGCTTTTTTTTTTTTTTTTTTGCGTGTATGTGATGTAACCATTTAAAACTTGTTTGTGTAAAGCACCGTGTCTGTAGTCCCTCAGCCCTTTGGGGCTGTGTTGCAGCTCATGTTCAGCTCACTGGGTCCTTGAGTTCATCCCTGCGAAGGAAAGATAAGGCCATGAGTTATGATCCTACCTCTCAACCGTGTTTCCTGTTCACCCCAAATAAGCTGAAAACACCCAGGAAGACTTCTCCTGGGGTTTTTCTCCAGCTGGTTGTGAGCAGAGACTCTACCCAAGCTTGAACCCTTGGAGCATCATTCCTCATCATGGCGAAGGTGCCCCTGGCTATTGCAGGGGATGGAGGGCTGGCTGGAGAAAGGGTAGGGGGGCTTGGAAACCAAGCACACTTCTTTTAACACTGGCTGCCTCTGTCGTGGGTCGTTCCCTCCCAGCCCATCCTGTTTCAATCGCGCCAGCCCAGCAATGTTATTTCAGCAATCAGCTGCAAGACAAACCAGCTGGCCCCGTCAGCCGGCGTGTGGAGGTGTGGAAAGTCCACTGGGGGATTAAGCTGGTCTTACCATCAGTCCTCACTTGTGAAAATACAACCTACTAAGTTTTCCTAGATGATGCAGTTTTCAATTGCTTTTGTTTGCTTTTCAGACAGGTCTTAAATCAGGCTGTCAGTCAGCCTCCCTTCCTCCCCCCGCCTCACCTCCGAGGCGGCTTCCAGGCACTTTCTGGGAGGACCTGTAATATCTTTCCTATCGCCATTTATTTATGGGGCTTTCCCTTCCTCCCAGTAGGAAGGGAGGTGCCGTGTCTCACACGGTGAAGCGTGGGCTCTGTAACTCATTCAGAGCCCCCAAATTGCCATCGGGCTCAGGGTACCCATCAGTGGTGCTGCAGGAGGGCAACATCTGGAGGATGAAGGACTAAGGGAGCACCCTGCCTTGCTGCTCGGTGTCTTTGCATCATAAATCCAACCTGCCCTCCAACTTTCTGCTTTTCCATGTGTGATGCAGCAGACTCAGGAGGATGGAGAGATTGTTATCGGTGTCCGAGGAGCCTCTCACCCTCTCCTCATGCCTGCTGTGGGGGATTTCCCATGAAGGGCTAGGTTTATCTGCATTTCCTCTCCTTCCTCTCCTCCCTCGGCTGTTACATCCATCTTCTTGGCTGCAAAAGGTATTTGCCTGGTGTCCCGCGGGTGGAGCGGAGCTGATGGCTCGTTAGAGTTCATTGCCAGGGTTTCCTATCCTGGCCAAAAAGGGTGCCATGGTTTTTTGGAGGATGAAGTACTGGCTGAGAGGTGGAGGAAGCAGGTCTGCAAGGTGCAAGCCTGCAAGTTCAGGGGGAGTCAACCGCTCTGTCCCACCAAGCACATTTTTATATATCTTTTAGGTGCTTGAGTAGAGTCCTGTCAACACATGGGGAAGGAGGTGGTCCTGTCTGCGTGTACACAGCAAATCCAGCACATCCCAGGCAGAGATTGACTCTGCTTGACAGATGGAGCAGGTCAGTGGCAGCCTCGTGGCAAATGTCATGCTGAGCTGCTCCTCATGTGTCCAGGGGAGGTTGGTCCAGGATTTCTGACCATCTGGAAGCAAGCCCCGACCCAAGTCTCTGGGCATCAAGTGACTGCTCCAAGCTGTGGTGCGCAGGTCCTGCTGGCAGAGGTGGCTGATCTCCAAGGACCTCTACAAATCTGGCCCAAATCTCCTAAGCAGCCGTGGCAACATCTCTTCCCCCCACCCCGGCCTCAACGTTCCAGGTGTTTTCTTCCGCCTTTGTCTCATAACACAATACACAAAGGACAGGCCTCTTCCAGATATGGGAATCTGTGCGCCAAGTCCACTCCCAGCAGCCCACTAAATCCTACCCCTCCATGTAATTTAAATCGCAGCGGTTGTGCCTAGAGGAAGGTGGGGGAGGTTGCTGGATTTGAATGTCACCTGGTTAATGAATGCACTGTGATAACTTTCTCCCCCCCCCCCCCCCCCCCCCGNNAACTTTCCCCCCCCCCCCCCCCCCCCTCGTACCTACAGCAAAAATCCTGGGGATGGAGGGGTTTTGATCAGCGCTGCCGGCTGAAGGAGCTGATTCCTCTGGTGAAGCTGCTGTGGCTGGTATAACACAGACCCGGTGAGCAGAGGGGGCTTGGGGCTCTCCCCGAGCTCCTGGGGGAGAGCAGTGCTGAGCTGCTGGCAACTCTCAGCTCAGATAAGGAAAAAGACACAGAGAAAACCCAGGGCACATCCCCATCCTGGAGGGGCTGAAGGCAGACAACTAGGTTTCTGCGTGGTGCAGATGCAGGAGAACAGTCCCTCCCTGGCAGACAGATGTGACCTCCCACCTAACTTATAGAAAAATGGAAATGCTGCTCCTATATGCCCCATCGCTGCCAGAGCCATGCAGGGAATCATCCCTAAATATTTTTGTTAGTGAAAAGGATGGATAGCAGGGAAGATCAGCAAATCAAGGACCCTTCAAGCTGTTTGAGGATAGGGGAGGAACTGGGTGTGATTTGAGGGTGCGTGACAACCAAGTGAGCGGTGATCCTCTCTGCCAGCTTGGTGAAGGAAGGGGCTTCACAGGCTTTCCCTCTGCTCTTGTTGGTGTGTAAAAGCCTTGGGGAATTGGAAGGCCCCTGAGAACCATTGTGCAGACACGTGGGCCCTGCAAGAAGGGGGCAAAAGGTGGCCACCTCTTTGACTTATGCAACTAAATCCACAGGAGCTCCTTGCTCCGAGGCTTGAACTGGTTTTACATCTGAGTTTAGACAAGCCAGAAGAATGCTGGAACCTGGAAAAAGGCTGTAGTTTTCTTCTCCTCTTTGCATCTCCTGACAAGCATCCTGGAGACGCTTGGAGAAAACTACATCTTCCAGTACTCTGCTAAGGCAAGAAGGTCCCAAATTCCTGGTCTCAATGTTAAGTGGCCAACCATAAATCAGACTGGTCTTGCTCTGAGCAGCAGCAATAAGAAAGAGCTGGACGGAAATGTCAAAGCGTCTGTGCTGTTTAAAGGTACAGCCCGTGGAGTGAGGGGAAATATGTTTTCACTTGGGCCAAAGGAAGCTGAAGGACTGGAAATCCCTCACCTCACAACCCTGATGTGAAATCCAGGTTGCCTCCCCTGCTCACATCTGCAGCGCTGTTTTTTCCAGTGCCTTCGGGAGAAAACAAGGCAGAAACAAGCCGTGGCAGATGGTCTCCAGCACAGCGTGGTGCCAGGGCCTCAGGTGCTTTGCAGGTGAGGAAGGCAGGCTGTGGTGCACAGCATGGTTTGAAAGTCTTTGAAGGATGCTCTGGATGAGAGTCACCTTGTTGTCCTGCTAGCAGCATTGCTTAAATAGCTCCATCACTGGCAGCTTCAGTAGGGGCTTATCCAACTCTCAAGCTCCCCAGGGCCCTGGCACTCTCAGCTGTCTCAGCTTCGAGGCAGTAAAAGCATCTGGCTGGTGTCAGGACTGTTTGTGGCTGATAGAGCAATGAGAAGTCACTGCACTGTGCTTTGAACCATGCTCTGCTGGATCTGGGACTTCTTGGATTTGTTGATGGTCTGTCTACTCTTGGACTGTGTTCTCAAGATGTCCCCTAGCCACTGCTGCTGGGGCAAGGAGAGAGGATCAAAGAACATCCTCCAGGCTCAAGTGATGGGAATCCATGGCCCTCCCTTATCCTGACCTGGCTCCTTCCTCTTTGCATCTTGCCCCAGGGGGTTTTAAAGATGCCCAACTGGCAGCCCTTCAGTGCATCTCTGCAGAGACAGGAGTGAGCTACAGAGTGAGGCATCAGACCAAGAGCTCCTTGCACCCCATGAGTGTGTGTCAGCCTAATGAAGAGGAACAGTATCCCCCCTCTCCCAGGGCTCCCAGAGAAGGGATACCCAGTTGGATATCTGTGTGTCCATCTCTGGAGACTTCACTCCGGGCATTAGTGAAGCCCTGGCATTGAAGAGCGTGGCACAAGTGATCTGAGTGGAAGATCTCACCCCACCTGGAACCATTTGGGTGTCTCTGCACAACTCATGGTGCTGCTAACTTGGAAGCTCTCCCTGGTAAAGACAGTGGATGCTCTCATTTGTTCTGCCAGAGAATTTTCTAGGTAGAAAATGACATTTGTACCTGGGAGTGGGGTTTTTAGGCTTATTTCATCCTTCCCTTTTGCAGCCCAGGAAGCAGAATAGCTGGGTGGTACCCTTGCAAAACTACTGAATTCATTAATTATGTGTTGCTTGTAAAATGCTTTATGTGTGAGCTTGGCTCTTGTTAAAATAGAAGCATCTCTAGAATGCTTCTAGAAGGAAAGAAAAGGATTCCTCGAGGAACTCCAAAATACCTGCCATCAGATGTCAAAGGGTTAATGTTTTAGCTGAACAACTCCTATTTCCATCACCAGCCTCCCTGGGAAACAGGGGGCTTTTTTTAACCTGATAAAGAAAAATTTAGAAAATGGCACACGCTTTATATTTGAGTGTGATTAACGTAACTGGGAGCATCCAAAGCCAGCACCATCTCTCTGAGGGGGGATCTGGTGGGGAGAGCTGGAGGGAAACCAGTTTGGGATATGTGCTACAGATGGCATTGCTGTTCTGCCCACTGGAGCAGGTCCTGCAAGGGGATTTTGGAGCAACTGGAAGCAGATCTGGCTGAGAACATTTTTTGATAAAGCATGTGTTGGGGTTTCTTGGTCAGATGAAAATTTTCATAGCTACACGTGGTGCCTACCAAAGCTGGAGCTGGGAATGGTTTCCTCCAAAAAACAGGGATCCAGGCTTTGTGCAAGTATGTCCAGGCTGAGAATGTTGGCTTCAGTGGTCAGAAGCACAAGGCATGGCTGCCACTGACACCGGGGATGTTGGACCTCTTTCCTCACCCTGTGATGTGATGCCAGAACCCAGCATGTACTGCTTGATGAGGTGTCCTTCTCGGCAATGTGATGCATGCCAGAGCCTCTTGTCCTGCACGTGGTGTCTTGGATGAGCCACCAGTGGACAATGCTCCAAATCCCCACCTCGAAGCAAACTCTTCAGCCTGAGCCAGGGGATGGTCCGAGTCCCTGAAGCTCTTCCTTCACCTTTTGGTTTTCAGTGCTAACAGAAAAAAAAATTTGATGTGGCCTTTTCCTTGTGGTGGAAAATAGGAAATTATTGAAAATGTCCCTTTTGGGCAACATTTCTGCTGCTCTCGGCACAGCGACGCCAGCCAGGAGAGGCCGCACCGATGGCGAGCTCCTTCCAGCTGCTCCTCTGGTATAAATCTGAACCACGAGCTTACCCAATTCATTAGACACTGCCTGTTGAAAAGGCAGTAAATCAGCTAAAACCTCAGTCAGAACTGGCTTTGGCATGTTTTATGGTGGAATTAGAATAATGAATGAGGAGCCGGCTGTTTATGTTAGTTTTGGCTTCCAAGCCGAAGAAAAATTCTGGTGTTGAACTTCATGATAAACTCTCCACACCAGCGGGCTCTAAGGTTGGAAACAACTTTTAAAAGCCTCAAGAGGGGCCAAGAGGGTGAGAGAATGGCACATCGCAAGCTGAATGATCACTAGGGCTTAGATAAGAGGCATCTTTTGGGATGTGGGGCAGGATGAGACCTTGTTGCTGCAGGGGCTCTCCAAAGCTTGGGTGCTTGCAGTTTCTTCTCCTTGGGGTTGGTCTCCACACCACATGCTTGAGGAGCAAAGTGAGTTAGTCAAACTTGCAAGTGTCCAGCTATTTCCATGCTTTGACTATCTTGGTTATCCCTTTGGGATTCCTCCATATCTTGTGATGGGTCACCCATCGTCTGTCCTTGGTGGTTTTTTTTTCCCCAGGGTTGCTCCCGTACTTGAGTTCATCTGTATAAAATGGGCTTCCTGCTCTGAATCTGCCAGAGCTTCAGGAAACTGGAGTTGAACTTCACTGTGGTTTTCTCCAAGCTTTAACATGGATGGCTCGCGGTGGAGCTGGTCCCGTTTTCCTCTGGCTGAGGAAAGACACTCTGGAAAACCTGGTGTGTGGTTAATGGGACACAGTCCAGCTTGATGGATGGATGGGGAGCATTTCTGTATTGCTATTAATAATCTAATAATGCAATTACAATGCATTATCCATAATCCAGACCTGCTGCAACACATTCCCATTTTTTTTTTTGAGCGCTCTCTGTCCAGGCAACCCCTCTGAGGCTCCTGGGAGGAGTGAGTACCTTGATGATCTGAGTTCTCTCCACCCCATGACTCAGCAGGGCTCTCTAAATAGCATAACCTCCCGCTGCTGAATCCAGGTTTTTGATTCCTGGTGGTCCTCTTTTTATCTCTGATGGCTCTTGCTGTTTGGCTCGGAGTAGGACACTCCTTTCACCAAACTTTAGAGGACCCCTCTGTCGCAACCCTTCTTCCCCAGCCAGCAAATGCTGAGCAGATGGACCCAAATCTCTATATTTCCACCGTTTTACTAGTGGACAGAACTTGGCAGTGCTTGTGGTCTCGTTTTGGCTTCTGCAGTTGATTGATGTCTTTCCAAGGGCTGGAACACACATCACCTTTCCAGCAGAGGAACCCAGCCCACCTGGCCTTGTCATTGTTCATCTCATCGTTTTTCCTGGATTTTTGAATTTTGCTTTCTCAAATTGCCTAAAACGAAAGTGCTTGGCTTTGTCATGGGAAATTAGAGTTGCACAAAAGGCTCTTCCACCAGGTGGACAACGAAATGCAATTTGTAGATGGAGCCTCCTCATTTGTACGTGCTGCTTGGGCAGGCTGAAGGCTTTGTGGAGGGCTGCTTAGGACATGGAATTTAAAGCATCCTCTGCCTGAATCCAAGCTACAAAATTTGTAAAGGGAGGAAATCTGCCTACAGCTTTCCACTGTGCTGCATCTTCTATAAGCAGTCCTGTGCAGAGAGTCCAGGCGTGAACTTTCACAACAACAACCACAAGATCCAAGGATGTGATAGTTCTCTCCCCATCTATGACATGATTATGGTTTTTGCACGCCCAATTTGTGCTCAGAAGCATAAGGTATCTCAGCTCACCTCTCTTCCATCCCTTGACTCTCATACCCTGGCAACAAAGTGCCCTGAGGGCTTAATCTGAACTCAGCTGGAGACCATTGACTTCAGAGGTCTGTGGATGTTCCTGCAGGTCCAACCAGAGCTGGTCATTGGCAGTCACAACTTTTTGTCTTCTAAGCTATTTTGAAGTCCAACTGGGCGTATGCCTGGCAGGAGAAGCAGGGCTTGGAGGGAGAAAAACGCTAGGAGGCTTCCCTTCGTGCCCCCTGGTGCCACCACAAGGCCTGGGGCTCTCCCAACAGCCCCACAAGCCCCCATCCACCATGTCCTTGTGTCCCTTTTTTCCTCTTTTCCCACTGAACCCAACCATGCTCAGTTCAAGTTTATCCTGGGCATATTTTGTGGCTGGATTTGCCTCCCTGATCGCTGGGACCGCGGCTGCCTCCTGCTGGAGCATCTCACTCGAGGGCAGCCTCCCTCCTTTATCTCTTTGAAGATTAGGGGGCCTTAACGTGTCTTTAAAGTGAATTTCTTTCCCCCCCTCCCTCCTCTGTTTTATTATTATAATTGATGACCAGCAAACTTTTCTTTTCCTTTATCTCTTAAATATGTTTCTTTACCCTTAAAAACGCAATATTTCTTTTAACTCGGAATATGGATGGGTCTGTGCGTAGCGGGGCCGCCTTTGAATCATCTGTCAATTTGATCGTGTAAAGCCTCTGTTTTCAGCTGGCATCCAGCACAGATTTCAAAGCTGTGACTCACCCCTCCTTGCAGAGTTAGGACCGAAAGGGAAGGTAAAATTTAAAAAAAAAAAAAAAATTAAAAGCAAAACAAGCCTTTTCCAAGCAGTTGATAAGTAAGTTTTATTTTGCGAGGGCTCTGTATCAGGGAGTTTGTTTGTGTAAGTGCAGGAAGGATTAAGAGCGTTGCAGGATTTCAGCAGCGGGGACACCAAAATGAATGGTTGCTCCTTGGAAAGAGTAGGTTGGATGAAATTAAATGGTCATAAATGAAGCTGGGAGGCCAAAATGCAAACTTCTGTTTGTGAAGCGGGAAAGCACTTGAATTGTTTTATATGTAGTCAAGACATTGCACTTACATATGAGGTCTATGTCTTATGTAGCAAATGCTTGAAACTGGAACTGCTTTTTCTCTCCGTGCACCCGTGCATGAAGAGCTAAAATAACTCCCCTTTCAGAACGAGATGCTCTGCTGAACTGAAAAACAGAAATTCCCTTTCCTCTGAAAATGTGAATGTAATTACTTTTTTTTTTATTAAAGAAAAACCCATCCACACCCCCTTTAATATAATTTTCCCAAAAAGCTCTTTTCTTCTAAATCCTATTTTTAGCAGTTTGATTGCAGCCTGAGACAGCTGGGACCCGGCCGGTATTTTCTGGGCTTGATCCCCCAGCCCAGGGTTAGGGGGCACCGTGCCCCCCGGGAGGTGACGGGGTCCTGTGCTCCTGCCACCAGCAGCTTCTCTTACAGAATCCACGGGTTTTGACCGAGACAGCTCTGCAAAAAGTGCCAAAAGAATGTGCCTGTAGCAGCTCGGTGTTTCCTCTCGGGTCAGATGTTTTTATGCCACCTTATTATACGCATCTTAAAGCCACGTGTAGAAAAAGCAGGCATTAAAAATGAACATTTGCAACCTCCTGATGAGCACTGGTGCTGGCTCTGGGTCAGTGGCAGGATGCTACCAGCGGAGGGGACATCTCCTAAGGGCAGTCCCCGCTCAGAGGTAGGGCAGGACTCACTTCTGTGTGTGTGGGTGGTGGTGCCAGCTTCCACCCCACTTATTTTAAAACATCACACTCCAGGATGGGGCGAACCCAACTCTCCGTGGGCTTTGCCCCATTGGCTTTGGAGGTGGGGGACAGGGTGGTGTTGCTGGTGGGCATGTGGTGTGGGTCCTGTGGATGTCTGTGCACTCTGAGGCTCTCAACAGGACCACCTTGCACTGGGAGCACATGGCACCCATTAAGGGAGAGGGATCTCATGGTTAAATGCCACCTTGTAATGCCACTGGGCACCCCAGAGAGGCTGAGTGTGGCAGCAAGGCCACGGTGGAGCTGGGTTGTCAGGAGGTGAGTGGGTCACAGAGGCTCTTGGAGCACAGGTTAATACTTTTCTATCTTTACAATGCTTTTGCTTGTGCTGTAGTGGAGTCTGGGAGAGGTTCATGTCATTGCCCAAGGCACTGGTTAAGTACCTTTGCTAACAAAGGAGGGTGTAGAGAGGTGGGGGTCTGTTGCTTCTCCCGAGTCACAGGTGGTAGGACAAGAAACAGCCTCAAATTGCAAAGGGAGAGATTCAGATTGGGTATTAGGAAAAATTTTTACATTGAAAGGGTTATTAAGCCTTGGAATGGGCTGCCCAGGGAAGTGGTTGAGGCACCGTCCCTGGAGGTATTCAAAAGACAGGTTGACATAGGGCTCAGTGACATGGTTTAGTGAAGGGGTTTTTTTATCAGTTAGGTTGATGGTTGGACTAGATGATCTTAAAGGTCCCTTCCAACCCAAAGAATTCTGTGATTTTAACTCTTCGTTCTTTCATTCCAAAGCTGGGTTTGAGATGATGGCTGCTACAGCATCTTTGTGGAACACAATACAATTTTAAAACAAAATTTGCAAGCAGCTGCCGGTAGAAAGCACTTCATGATCCCAAGCACTGAAGAAAAACTGTCATTTGATGGATGTTCATCATTTGTAGTTGAGAGTAACGCAGCAGCAGAGGAGGGCTGTGAAGTGCATGGGGCTAGGGATGGACCAGAGAGCCCAGGTGTGTCCAATCTCATCTACTGAACTCACTTTTCCTTGCACAAGCCAGTTTCTCTAATTATTCCTTTCCTCAAGTGTCAATGTTCTCCAAAGTATTTTGCATATTGGCACCTCCAGCCTCTCTTCTGGCCCAGTGTGGGAAGTGCTACCTGACCAACTCTGTTGAGTCTTCAGCCCACTGTTACCTTGTGAAATGGGCCACATCCACCTTTCCTTTGGCAAGTGCCTGATGCTGCTTCATTGTTAAAGGCCCTTTGGTCAAAACTTGTTCAGCACTAGGTTCTACTTGAAAGTGGCCTCGATGTTTTCTTAGCCTCTGAAGACCAACAGCTGGCCACGGGGGAACATGTGCCAGGGGCACTTAAACCATCCGAATGTGGCCTTGCAGGTCAGCCTGGAGCAGTTGGCAGCTTGAAATTAGCACTTTTCAAAACCTCATCGTTCATCACGTGGTTGTAAAAAGTATAAGAAAGAGGAATGTTGGAAGAAGGTGGTGGGGCAGACAGGAAGCAGGCCACTGGCACTCAGTGGCCATTGCCTATCTTCCTCTCCAGAAATACAAGATTGATCCCAGAATTTAGGTGGTTTTCCTGGTTTCAGGCTCTGAGAACAGGAGCTTTGCGGTGACTCCAAGTTCTCCATCTGCTCCCAACTCGTGATAGGGAACTGGCTGCGCTGACGTGGTCCTCCATGATGTGGTCCTCCTACAGACACCTATCTGCTCCTGGGAGAGGCGACAAAGATGGAAAGAGACAGTTTTAAAAGCAGAGTGGGAGTCACTTGGAGCTGGGGAAAAGCTCTAAGCAGAGGAGCCCTTGCCCCACCAGGCACCTACTGCTATGGGGGGCGAGTTTGGGGGCACCACCAGCGGTAGCAGCTGGCTCAGGCTGGATCTGAGCCTGTGAACTGAGAGATGAAAAGCTGCTTTACAGGTCCGGGGAGCCCACCCAGGGCCCTGCAGCCGGCCAAGCACCAGGCGTGAGGATGGATATGGGGGCCATTGAAAGACCTCATCCAGAGTATATTTGGTTTGTCTTGTGTGACACGGAGAACCTGAGTTATTATTTGATCCTGCTCTGAGTAATAACCAGATAAATGGGCCTGCGGATTTCCAAATAAACATTTTAATAAATGATGGGTGAATTAAAGGAGAGCTGCTCCCCCCCCTGCTCCCAATATTAATGTTCAAATGAAGGCAGGCAGTGTCTAACAGAGCCCCGTGTACTGTAAATACATTTCTTGCACTGTCACACATAAACACTGGGGAGACGGAGATCAAAAGGTCTCGCTGTGCCGAGCAGAGCCGTGTGATGAAGTGAACATGTTGCTTTGTGGCTGGGGTGGGGTGATGGGACGCCTGAGAATAACAGACTGGCTGGAGACATAAGAGCCCAGAAGGCCTGGGGGGCCTCAAAGAGGGGGGAAAAAAAAAAAAAAATCCCCACTAGCAGCAGGAAAAATAAATAATTCCGTTATCTCTGATGAATTTCTGCCTTTGATCTAGTTTTTCCTCTCCCTCGCGCTGCCTTTTCGTTCCCTCTTCTCCCCCCAGCTCACACACACACACACACACACACACACCTCCCCCTCAGACACTTTTTTTTCCCCCTTCTCTTTCTCCTCTTGCGGTTTGATTTATCCCACGGCTGGCTCGGGGAGCCTGACGGGGCCTGATGAATGGGCAGAGCTCGTCTGCCCGTAGCCCTGCCCCGGCGTCTGCCAGGACATCCCCGGCCTCTTTTCATTTTTCGGAACCCGCCGTCCTGGCCCTCTGCAACAGATTTGCTTCACGGGTTCTGCTTTCCTCGGCCGCCTCGGGGAAGATGCTTTCTGCCTCTCCTCCTCGTAGACACACACACACACAAGAGCCCAACCTTCCCCATCCCTGGGGTTATTTAGCTTATCCTTGACAGCTGCTAAATAATTGGGTGTTTCTTCCACAGCCAGTACCTCCTTTCTGAGCCAGCAGAGGCCACATGGGTGCCTCTGATATTTCCCTGCAGCATTGCCAGGAAAAAAAAGAAAATAATAAAAAAAAAGAAAATAATAAAGATGGGGTTTTTGGAAACAGAGCAGAGCAGAGCGGAGTGGAAGTGGTCCGAGTTGGGATGATGGCACTGGAGGGGGAACAGCCCCCCTGGGGGCTGTGATGGGAAGTGGTGGGTTTCCTCCTCCTTGGGCTGGCAGAGATGCTGGGCTCACCCTTTGGAAGAAAGGAGAGAAGAGTAAACCAAAATGAGCTTATTCTCTGCTCAGTTCTGAAATTCTGGTCCTTGAAAGGACATGGCACAGGTCAGCACGAGCAACCAACTTGGGGCACTTCTGTTTCGGTGCCCAGATGAAGATGTCTTTAAAAAAAAACCCCACCCTGCTTTTCCGACCCTCTGTGCTTGATAACACCGTGAAAATGCATCAAAACCGTACCATGGACCTTTTGTAGACCTCCACCTGCTCCCCACAACCACTTCAGCATAGTCCACACAATTTTGTAGCTCCCACTAGAATCAGAGGCCAGTGAGATGCCGTGTAACAACCAGCCTGGGCTGACAGACCCCTGGGTTGATGCATCAGCCCTTCCCCGTGGCTTGAAGCCAACACTCATACAGTGGCTTGACCATTGGCTTGTTAAAAGATCCATTAAAAAGCATCTTGCAATTCTGCTTTGACATCTCCTCTCTCCCAGTCCAGCCGGTTAAAACTTTTGCTTCCATATGACATTTAATATTAATGATTTCCATAAAAATCACAGTGAAATACGTGACATTTCTGCCTGATTCCAGCCCACAGATCCAGCTTCTCAGTCAGATTTCCATCCCCCTCTATTTCTTTGTGCCTCCAGTGCTGTTCTGGTTGATCGTTCCTGATTTTCCATCCCCTGGAGATGTCTCAGTAATGGCATCTGCCTCTTTGGGTTTCTTGGCCCTGAATGAACTCGTCCTTCTCCCAGATGATATTAGCTTAAAAATTCATGCTCTACCCTTGATGATGCCCATTTGAAGCTATTTGTATATTGATCTGTTCACTGATCCACTTCCTTCTTCAAAGTCCTCTATCCTCTAAACCTTTCCTTCATGTAATTTCCTAATTTTTTTCCCCATGAAAATAAATTTTTGCAGGAAAGAATTTCAAGAGGTTTTATTCAATCAATATGTTTGTAGAGCCATGAAAAACCTCCAGATTTCTTATCCCCACCAAAAGGTACGTAACCCTTGAAAATATGATCAGAAACCACGTCTTAGGGCCCTAAAATCAAACCCACCCATCAATCTGAGCACGATACAACCCGTTGTGCAAGGCATTCCTGCCCCAAACACTCCCAGCCAGGGTGAGTAACTGGCAGCCAAAAAGCACAGAGAGATGAAATAACTCTGAGAAAGTCACAGAGCGGGTCGAAGGCAGAGCTGGGAGGAGAAATTAGGTCTCTCTGTTTCTTTTCCTACCCTATTCCTGTGCCCACCAAATCCATGTCACCGATGGCTCTTGATGAGGAATCAGCCTCCGATAATTATGCATTTGTATATTGAATAATCAGGAACTCATACACTTCACGGTGGTGTTTTTGGGGGCTCTAAGGCCAACAGTAGCGATTGCGGTGCCAGGGAAGGTGACATCCAACCCCTGGTCTGGGTTTCGGGATGGGGCTCCCGGGGAGCCTCCAACAGCCATTTGAAGACATCCAGAGATGGCAAATCCATCACTTCCCATGGTGGGCCGTGCCAGCGGTTAATCACCCTCACTTAAATATGCATGCCTCGTTTCTCACTGGAATTTGCAGAGCTTCAGCTTTTGAGTTGTCTTTTGCTTTTCCTTGCAGAAACACAGACCCCCTCCATGGCCAGAATTTTTCTAAAACTCAGTACCAAGCTCTGTCCTCCCACCGTGATCTCCTTATATTAATAAGGAATAAACAAATATGTTTCTGTTATAAATAAGTAAATATATTTCCCTATCCATGGGTAAGAATTAAAAAAAAAAATTGTTCTCACTTAGAATGGATGTTTTTCCCCCCCACTAAATCTCCCTAAACCGATCATTTACAAGGTGCCCTCTTGTGCATCAAGTGCATCACTTTGGTTCTTTAGTTTTTCATTTGTCTGTGCTATTTAAGCGTAATAGGCTATAATATATATAATAAATACTATGGCATTTAAGGAAACACTTTTAAAGTGTCATTTTGTTCCCAACCACACACCACTGTAGGGTTCCACACAACAGAGACACACGTAAGAAGATCTCCACAAGGAATGGGATGGATGTCCTCGTCAGCACAGCTGGTAAAGACTCAGGAGTAAAGGAAAGAAAGCTAATTAGCTGAACAACCTGCTGCTAATTAGAGAAAGGGCAGGAGTTTCCTTCCCTGGGGTAGCAAACCCTATATAAGCTCCAGCACTGGGGGGGCTGTCTTAATGCTGGTGGTGTTTGGGTGGTAGCAAGATGTGCTTTCTGCAAGGTATGTGGAGTTTTTCCATATGGGGAG
>BJBW01006800.1:37360-71822 GCA_004320125.1 Scolopax mira
AAAGTGGAAGAAGGAAGGAAAAAGGGATGTGTTGAGCTCTGGTTTTTGGTTTTTTCTTTTTGTCTTTCTCCTGAAGTGCAGTGGATAGAAAGCTCTCAGGTGGTTTTACTGTAGAAGTGAAAGGTGAGGCAACTTCTCTGCTGGAGTGGTGTTAAATAAGGAGAGGTGAGGGCTCGTGTGACCTGGTGTGGGTCACGCTCTGGTCACTGGGTGCCCTGTGCCCTGACTGGGTACAGGGAATGATGGACACTGGGGTAACAACTTGTACCTTCTCTCCTGGTCTCAAGAGGGATATTGGTTTTGGAGAAAGCTCTCAAATGTTTCAGATGAAGCAGCCCTTGGTGAGCAGAGCGCTGGGAGTCAGGAGCAGTCGTGGAAGCTACTGCCTGGTCTATAAAAATAAGTCCGTTGTTGCAGATTTCTTGGGTATTGACTTGAAGTCAGTGAAGCTTTAACCCCGTGAAGCTTTTTTTGCTGTGTGTTTCATCTCTCTTCTTTTAATTGAGGGTTTGTTGCCTCCACCCTCCGTGATGTTCTGCCCAGCCCTGCACGTGGGGCGCAGATGGAAGGGGAAGGCTTTTTGGGAGATGCTGGGGACCGGCAGCCTTGAGCTGAGTGGGCTGGAGCTCACCTCCCAGCACGGGGCCACTGGCCTTGGAGCAGCGATACAGGGAGGAGGCCGTTGATCAAACATTTCTGGGAGAACCAGGTCTGTGTGTGCTTTTGCTGAGTGACTCACAGAAACAGCCCAGGCTGCCGTCCCTCCCGGGGAACGGCCGCGGCCGGCGATCGCCCCGTCGCCTTATCTTTCCCCCAAACATCAGAGAACTGATCTTGCTCCTGAGGCCAGGACCTGACAGCCTTGTACATTAGCACTTTTTTAAAGTGATGTCCACTTTTGAAATAGTACCTGTCCCGAGAGTGGTCACTTCATTTGACAAATGCCAGTGATGACAGCTGGACGCCACTTTACAAACTCCAGCCCTGCTTGCAGCTCGCCCGCCCGAGGAGAGCTGTGCTTCCCTCTGCCTTCTCCAGATATTTGTATGTAGTGTCCTCTCTGAGCTTCCAGCCATGGGCTGATGTCTTTTTGGACCTTGGCTGCTCCCCTTGGGATGTGTGCCTGGCCCTCACCAACAGCACGGTGCCCCAAGCATCACCAAATGAGGCAGCTGCAAGCAGTGATCAGGTAGATGCCAAGAAGTTGGTGGGGTTTTGTCACCCTCTAATGTCTGCCTGGTGCAAGGAGGCAGAGAAACCAGTTGTCTCTTCACTATGCAGGAAGATTTTTGGCTGAAAACTTCTGGCTGAGGATCCTTGTGTCCCTGATTGGCTTGAAAGCTGTCCCTAGCTGTGTTTATTGCCCTGGAGAGACCTCGCTCTGGTGCCCAAAGGCACTTGTCTGGTTTGTTGTAGATGTTGCGGTGAAGAGCTGAGGCAGCCTGGGCAAGAGGAGAGAGAGCTGAGGCTCTGGTGACCCCGCAGAAGAGGTAGAAGGGAATTAAATCCCTGGGCTGCCACTAGAGCATTACCCCGTGGGGCACGTCACTCTTAAAACCTATGCTGAAACAACAATATTGAAGTGACAAATCAAGGAAGATGAGAAACATTAGAATTTGGGTTGCTTGAGAGATCCTCTGCCCTTAGATTTGAGTAGGAGACAAAATGCAACCATTTCCTTAGATTCCCCCTGTTGAGGACTTGCCCTGGCAGATGCCTGGTGATGCCCGAGTGACATGTATGAGGGAAGTGCAGGTGTGTGGCAATTACTGTCCATGGGCTACTCACAGCACCTACGTGAGGAGGCAGGGGAGCAGCTGGGATACAGTGGCAGTTTCCCTGTGCTTTTGGATGCCCACCTGCTGCTGGAATGGCAGTGGGATGGAAAATTTAAATCTCAGCCCCTGTAATTCCATGGTGATAACCTGTGGGTAGGGAGCACCAGGGAAGGCTGGGTGCCAGCTGTGCTCATCGTGGTCTTCACTCTCTTCTGCAGTTCAGTGAGGCTTTCCAGTGGCTCCCAAAGTTCCATTTGGAGTTTTTCCCAAAGTTTCATGTATTTGGGAAACTCTGGCATAGCTGAACTCTTCTGCTGATGCATGGAGGAAAAAGCTCTAAGTGCTCTTCACGTATCTCCTTGGCCACTCTCTGCTCAATGGGTTGGTGTGTGTTGGTTTTTTCTTAACTCTGTGGTTCTCCATCACTTGGTTCCACCTCTCCATGTGCTTCTGCCCCCCTTCCCCTGCACGCCATCTCCTCTGCCAGCCCTTGCTCCCTGCTCTTCATGTAAATCCTGTTGGACAGGGAAGGCCTGGCTAGGCTAGTTTGATGGAGAACTGGTCCCTTCAAGGAGGATGGTTGTCTCCTGTTAAATGGCACAGGAAAGTTCTCCAGGCTCATTCATGCCCCTAGGAAATGGGGGGGGTCTCTGCATCTGGTTCCTAATTAATCAGCTTTTTGGTAATTGTGGGGGGATAGGGAAAAGACTTCACATGAATTCTGCATTTTCTCCCTTGAGTGGTTCTTGGATGTTTTCTTCAACCACCAACTTGTCTCCTCCTGGCCATCCCTCTGAGCCATCTCTTGGTGCCCACCTCCTGATGGGGGTGATTGTCCCCTGCAGCTGCCCTCTGTCACCGTGTTTGTCTCCCCCCACGACTCCACCGAGACCCCAGTTACAATGTGGAACTTGGACACGTATGGACAACTGGCACGGCACAAGCTGAGCCTGTAATTTCCTGGCTCATAAAAACATGAGCTTCCTTCAGGCCCAGGTCTCCGCCAGGTCATACTGATCTGAGTCCCACACCTCCTCCCCAAGGCCCTTCCCACCCCCAAAATATTTTGTGACACCAGCTAGGAGCTAGATTTTTTTTCTTTTTATTGCTCCATATGTTGGAGACACATGGAAAAACATATCGGAGAAATCCCCTTAGCAAGGAAGCAAGAAGCCACCAAGTTTACAGGGTGTTGCAAATAATCTGAGGCAAAACAAATGTTTTAGGCTGACTCGACTGCCAATTTTGAGCACATTGTTTTAAATCTGGAAAAACAGGCCAAGGGGCAGTTGTTAATGGGCCAGTAACTTTCTTCCTTTCTGGACACCCCTGGAGCAACAAATATCAAATATTCCTTGGGAAAGAAATCAGGTGTGGGGAGGCTTTTTAGTCAAGGTATCAAAAGGCATCATTGACTTGCCCTCATAGGGCGCCGCTCCTTCCAGCGAGGGGCTTTTACAAGCAATAACCTGTTTGCAAAGTGGGGTGGTGAAGCCACACGGCCAAGCTGGGGGCTTATTGTTGGTGCTGGCTTTTATAAGACACTGTGGGGGCTCACAACAGACGTGCTATTTTGTAAAACCAGTCCATTAAACAACACAACCCAAGCTAAATGGTGGCGGGGGACGGAGCCTCCGGGGACCTTGCCCTCTGCTTCTGTAATAAACTCAGCAGCATCCCACTTAGGGCTCGAGCAGCAAAGAGCCTGTACAGAGAGGCTAATGTGTTGCTGCGGAGAAGGTCAAGTATGAAAAGACCCAGGTTTTGGAGTTCTTCCAGAGGGTTTGGTTGCTGCTACGGGATCAGTTGGCCAAAACGTTGCTGCTCCGTGTAGTTTTATTGCTGGTGGTGCTTTGAGGCTTCTGGGTTCCCTGTTGGGAAGGTTTTTCTCTCTCTCTCCAGGTGTTGGTGTGGTCTTGTGGGTGTTACACTGGTCTGCAGCCCAGGGGAAGGGGCTGTGTGTGACCTCCCCCTGCCAGGGGACCATGGGTCTCTCTCTGAAGCTTCATGTTCCATCTCTCAGCTGGGCATGAAAACCCATCCCTCTTGGGTATTCCTCTCGGTCCTGGTATGGTCTCCATGTGGGCTCGTGGTTCTGCTGAGGTGGGCTTTGGCTGGAAGAGCAGCAGCTGCTGTGGGAAAGCTGAAGCTCCATGGGGCATAGGTGGGACAGTGTGTTCTGGAAGGATCTAGGGAGGAGGAGGAGGTGGTCACCTTCCTGGATGTGTCACCAAAAACTGGGCTTGGTGGTTGTGAGGTGGGAAACCACCTGGCATCTCTTCCCCATCTGCTTTTCCCTGCCCTTCTGGTTTTGCTATGGATGAAGAGGAGAAGGAGTGAAGCACTTGCTGTTCCCAGCAGCAGCTGCTGATGGGCAAAGCTCCCATAAGGGCAGCCCCTGGCTGCATCTGAAGGGTGCAAGCACTTGCTGCCACCTTCTCTTTCTCAATCTGCTGGTGTTTTCTCCAGAAAAAGCCACCCAGAGCACTGAAATGAGCTCTTCCCTCCCCTCCAGCCCTTCCCCTTACAGGTACTGGGGTGGAAATCCTGGGGCACAAAATAATGGGAAACTCATGGTGGATTTAAACTGTGGGGTGGGGAAGAAACAAATCAATAATTCTGATAAAATTTTGGGCTTGCTGAACCTCACTGGTGTCCTTTCTCTGCCATGGCTGCTCTTGGTCCTCAGCTGCTGTCACTTGCTCTGGTCTGAGCAGCTTTGCATCAACTGAGGAGGCTGTAGGCAGTGAGGGAAGACCTGTGGCTGCTTCTCCTTCCCTGGGCTTTGATCTAAAAAGTCTGGGTTGGAGATTTCTAGATGAATTAACAATTTAGGGGCAAGCAATTCCAGTTCACTAAGGGGTTCAGGATGGGGATGGTGGGGGCTGGTCCTGCTCTATCGTTGAGCATCCCCCTGGTCCAGCGTTGGTCGCTGGGGAAAAAGCTGCAGCCAGGGGGTTTCCATGGAAACGGGGAGATGCTGAGCCTGAGATGTAGTTTGGTCCCCATTGATGTCGCAGGGACGAGGAAGCATCCCGGGGGTGGGGGACCCCTCGGGGCAGGCTACCCCCAGCCCGGCGGGGGCTTTCGGGGGGCTTCGGCCGAAGGGTGCGGGTGACATCTTGTGGCGACGGCTCCTCGCCGGGGCTCTGCAGCGACGGGGACGGCAACGGCAGAGGTTGCCCCGCCATTCCGGAGCCTGGGGCGGGAAGGGCTCCTCCGGTCCCCCGGGGCTGCTCTACCGGAGCCCCCGCACAGCTCGGGCTCGGTCAGGGCGAGAGGATGAAGATGATGGCGAGGCAGCCAGTGAGTGAAGGTTTCAGCCATGCTAATCAACACAGATGTGGGCCCCCCTCGATGGGGACGTGTGGTTTAGTCTGTCCTGATGCTCTGAAGCAAAAGCTCGTCCCACCTAGTGGAGGGTCTGGAGTCCAATGTGAACTCACTGCTTGTGAGATGCTGTGGAAGCCAGAAATATCTGGCAGTTCCAAAGGGGTGTGAAAAGTTTGGAAGGAAGAGGGCTGTCTGTCGGGGGATGTTAAACACCATGGCCTGGAGATAATTTGGGATGTCCCTCCACCACCGACAGCTGAGGTGGTAACTCCATGCATGTGTCGCTTCCTGGTGCAAGGAGGAGGATGATGACCCCACTGGGTGTTTGGACTGGCCCCTTGTGGCTGTTTTTTATGGACTTTGTGTATTTTGGAAACTTGTTTCAGTCCCACATGTTGAGACATAACATCTGGGCAGAGCTCCAAAAGCTCATCCCACCCCAAAGTGCAGCCAGTGCCTGTCCTTGTGCTCTGCTGTGCAGAGGAGGGACCAGCACCTGACTTTCTTGAGTGATGGGGAGGGTTTAGAAGTTTTTGGCTCTTTAAGGCTTTGCTCTTGTTAACTATTCTGTGGAAAAAAAGGTTAACCCCTGGGCAGAGGTGATGGTTGAGACTATGCTACTGCTGAGCAGGCTGTGGATTTTCTTATTCCCCTTGAGAATGGTTTGTCCCCTGGCTCCCAGCCCCCTCCTGCAGTCATCGTGGTCCCCATGAGTGACAGGGACTTGCCTCCTCCAAGCTGTTGTGAGAGAAGCCTTGACCTCTGTAGCCCACAATACCCAGCATGTCCTTGGCCTGTCCATGTCCCCAGGCACCCAACTTTGCAGAGCAGCTCCAGCAGCAAGCAAGGAATGAAGCCAACCTGGGGGATTTGGTACCTGTAGGTCACTGGGAACCTGCTTTTTGGCTTGAACATCCTTTCCAACATGAAGCAGGGTCCATCTCCTGCTCTGTGTCTGTATTTTTGATGGCACAAGGTTCTTGGTGTGAGTCCCCACGATTTTTTGGAGTAGGACCTTGGTTTACACATCTGAGTGGAAGCAGGACACAAGGTGCAGTTGGGATTTTGTGGATGATGGTGGGGCTGTAGGTATTTTGATGGTGTAGTTAAGAGGATTTTGTAGTGCTGTAGGGAAGAAGACATGGGGTGAGCCCCTATTTTGGGGGTTGTGGCTTTTTTCTCCCCCCATGTATCCATGTGGGGGGTGGATGTACTTCCCATGGCAGCTTTTGAGAGCCCCTCTTTGGGTGGCTGCATTGATGAAGGGTTAATGAGTCGAGAAGGCCCCCCGCTTCCTTGCTGGATGGAAAGGTTTAACTCTACCCTGCCTCAGCCACCACTTTTCTGGTTGGGTGGGCAGGCAGCTTAAAATGCCACTTTGGCTGGCAGAAAGATGGGGGCCAGGGGAAGGGTGAAGGGGAAAAAAAAAGCTTTTACTTCCAAAAATAACTCTGGAACAAAATGAAGAGGTCAAAGGGCGAGCAGGAAAATGAAGAAGCACCTTCCCCAGGGGCCAGCAGTGAAATTTTCATCCTCTGAGTACCCCAGGAAGGAGGTACCCTCAGCTCTATTAAAGACCATCCCCTGCTGCCAGGGCTAAAAGAAGCTGTGGCATGGTGAGCACGGGCATGTGTGAGAGCAGCCAGGTGATGGTGGCATCTTACTGCCCTTCCTCCCCACCAGCTGTTGGCAGTCAAGCCTCCCCCAACCCATCTCCTAACCAAATCTTTCTCCTCTGTGCCCTTCTCTGAGACGGAACACAATGGGGCATGGTGTGAGCAGATAGGGTAATGGTGGCATCACAGTGTTGGCTGTGTCTCTGCTGGTGGGACTTCTTGCTGCCTGGGTCTCTGGTTTTGCAGGGTGATGTTGCAGCTGTTTCCCAACCCCAGGGCTGTGGCATGGGGGCAGAAAGGGAACTGAGGGGTTCCTCTGCTCCACTGGTCCCTTACCCATGTGTGTTCTGGTCTGTGCCCAGGCATAGGGCTGGCTGTCCTTGAGATGAAGGTGGGACAGGATGGGATTGTCCAGAGGATGGAAGCGTTTGTGGTGTTTCACGAGCTCTGCCCACACTGGAGAGAAGATCAGCAGGGAGAGGATTGGGGTCTGCTGTGCATGAACCCAGGCAGGAAATCTGACATCTCACTGGGGACCAACCTCCAGCTCCCCAGGAATCGATTGGGACAGAGGGAGGTGCTGGAGCCACACCTCTGCTGGTCATGGGGGAACTCTGCCTTGATCTAAACACCAGGGTCCCACCCTGACACCAAGTTCAGGGCTCCTTGAAGAAGCTGTTCCTCCAGCTTGATGCTGAGCTGGTCAGAAGGAGCGTCTGTGCCACCAGTCCATGAGAGCCAGGAGCTGGCACAGCCCTCGAGCACCAGGACACAGGGAAATCCTCTACCAAAGTGGGGAAAAAAAAAAATCAGAATAACTCTCCAAAGGGTGTCTCCTGCTCTCCAAGAGCAGGCAATCCTGCCTGCTCACAGGGCACTGTGACCTTTCTGCCCAGGGCAAGGTCACCATAGGGGGCTGACCTTGTTCCCCACCTTGGCACCCATCCCTGTCCCATGGAAGGGGCTTAACCTGTGGGTCCCAGCACCTGCAGAAGCCCCCTCTAGTGCACGGGTCCCTCTCCAATCAAAAGGGATTTAGGAAAGAAGATGCAGAGGATGGTTCCCCAAACAAGTGTTGGGTGGGCATTTCATCGCCAGTGGTGGCCGGTGTGCCAGAAAATATTGTTATTTCTTCCCTTTCTGAAGCTGGGAGATGATAAACACTGGGGTCTGCCTCCATTCAGCTGTGATCCATCAAGGCTGGGGGGGGGGGACTCACAGCAGAGAGGGGGTGAAGGGAGGTCAGTGATTGTGTAAACAGGCACTTTAGAGTTCACCCCGAGCCGGTATTACTGTAATTCATTAGAGGTGTCAGCCCTCTTTGTAGTTCCATGCCTGGAGAGCCCCCTTGCCTTGCCAGGCAGCTTCTAACAGCCAGCAGGAAAATAAACGGCACAAGATGGCTTTGCAGGAGGTGAAGTTGCAGCTTCACCCTGAAGAAAAAAGAAAAGGGGAAAAAAGAGTGAGATTTAGCATCTTTGCATGTTTTCAGGGCAGGCTGTGTAACTCTAATGAAGGCTCCTCCTCCACTGGGGCAGCTGGTGCTGAGAAAGCCCTAATTGCTCCTGCTAAGTGAGATGCAGGGTGGTGCCTGAGCACACCCACAGCTGAAATTACAGAAATGCCTTGGGGAGGGCGGGGGGAAGGCATTAGGAGACTGAACTCACTGCACTTCCCTGCAGTTGTGATGGGGATTGGCTTTGAGGGACCCTGAAGTTTGGGGAGCACAGGAGCCTGCTGCCTCTCCCTGCATGCTGGGACCTCAGAGGCTGATTGGCCTCTGTGGAGCATCCTTTCCCCCTCAGATCAAGCCCCTTGCACCAAACCCTCCTCAAATAGGTATCCCTGTTCTCCCCAGGGTGGCATGGGGTTTGGGGAGCCTGTGCTCTCCTCCCCAGGATGCTGTGCTTGGTGTGAAGCTGGGTACCTCTTGTCAGCATCCAGGGATGGATGCAGGGAGCCTGCTGAGCCCGTGTGCTGGAGGAAGAGGAGGGCTGCACCGCTCTCCTGCATCAGAACAGCTTGTTCCCATCCCCTCACCAGCTTTCTCTGCTGCAACACAACACTTCACCCAACTTAAAAGGGCACTAAAATTCCCCCTCCCAGCAGCTGGGGAAGCCCAGTATATAAACCGCTGGAGGTGTATGGTGAGTGGTTCATGTGGTGGCTTTCAGGGGCTGCAGACACCGAGGAGGATGAAGGACTGTGAAGGGCAGCCCTGGGGCTGCAGCAGCTCAGATGGGTGCTGCATCACAGTGGTGGTGATGCTGAAGACCCAGATGCAAGAAAAGGAGGGAGAGATGTGGTGTTTTGTTCTGAGCTGAAAACTGTGAGTCCTCTGCAGGCAGGGCTGAGCCTTGCTGTGATCTCTGCCTCCGTGGGGCTCCTTAGAGTGACCCTGTGTGGGACCACAGCATCCTGGTCAAGTCCAAGGTTGCCTCCCAGTGCTGTCCCCAGGGGACAGCAACAGGCAAATAAATGCAGAGAATTCAAACCTGCTGCCAGATCTGGGGACCTGCTGAACCTCCAGGGAACCAGGCTACTTCATCACCACCTGTAGGTGACACAGGAACTGGGTTTTCTGGCTATTTCAGCATCTGAGGGTTGGAAGTAACTTTTCCATTTGGTGGTTGAGATGTGTAAGCCGTGAGCAGTTGGGGCTTCCAAAAGGCATACGTGGGAGTGAAATCGCTGGCAAAAAAAATAAAGGTGAGATTTTTTGCATCTATGCAAAAGCCTGATAGGCCTGAAGCTGCAGGAGAAGAGCTGGTGTGGGGAGAAAAGCTAATGGCCTAATGCAATGCCCCCTGAATGTCTTTTATATTCAGTGTGGACAATCTTCTCGTAGGATTCCCATGTTTCTCTTTTGTTTACTGCTTCAGGTTGGCATGTTTCGAGGCCGGGCTGTGTTCCACTAATGGAGGCTCCTCCTCCACTGGGGCACCTGCTGGTGTTGTCCTATTTGTTCCCACTGAACCGATGCTCAGTGAGATGCAATGTGGTTCCTGACACAGAGCTCACCTAAGGAAATTACAGGATTTCCTTAGGGAAAAAGAGCACGAGGGCACTGGATACACTTTGGGTTTGTTGAGGATGCTTTGACTTTGCTGCAAGTCTGTTGAGAACCCAATGGCTTGGTGTCGCCTGTAGAGCATGGCTGAGTCCCTAGGGATGGGACATGTGCTTTGGATAGGATGGGAGGAAGAAATGACCCTGGGATGTGATGGAGCTGACATCACTAGTGGCTTTGCATCATGCTCTGATGAGGGGGAGGGAGCAATGGGTCTGGTGCAGCCTGTGGTGCATCATCTCATTTGGCCTTTCACACTATGACCAGATGACTATTAACCCAGGTGACAATTTCCATTTCTCCCTTCTCTGCTCCCTCAATGCCATGATGGAATTGAATCCCATCTCTCTGCTCGCTGAACTCATTACTGACATATCAGAATGCCACGTTTCCAAATAAATCCAACCTCTCCTGCCCCGTTGCAGGGAATTTGGGTACTCCGGGGCAGGGTGGGGGGGCATGGCAGTGATAGACCTGCTTCTGATGGAACAAGAAAACAAGTGTCGGCGCCCAGCTCTGTAGCCGTTAATAAACCATCTGGCATTGCTTATTTTAATTGCATTGTGCTCCGATGGAGGGTTGGGAGGAGAGAGGGTGCCCTACATTCCCGCACGCGGCATTTGGTCGGGGATAATTGTGCCGGGTGAGTGGCAGGATCCCAGTGCTGGGGCCTTTGATTCCTGGCCAAGGGAGGCAGGTGCTTTCAATATTCGCCCTGCTAAGCCTCTCTGATAGCAAAAAGTGTTTGCAAGATGCATATGGTGGTGGAGGAGAGGACGAGGAGGGAGTTCAGCCCGGGTAGGCAGCGAGTCCTTGGTCTGGGCTGCCCCATGGCCCCGTGCCACTGCTGTCCCTTGTCACGTTTTGCCCTTCCCGTGGTGCCTGGTGATGTGTTTGCTGTGTGTGGTTCTCCCTGGTGGCCTGTCACACTGTGGTGTCCGTTGCTTTTCCCCTCCCTGCCTCTCTGCTCTCCCAAATCCTCCCCTCCGTCCATGTCCAGGCACTGGCTCTGGTTTGCCTGTTGGGGATGGGATGGAGCAGCTGCATCCCTGCACCAAGGGCTGTTTCTGCAGCTCACGGAGCCTCTGCCCACCTCCATAACTCACACAAAGGTGAGCATTTTTGGCACGTCCTTGGGTTGCTCTCAGTGCTGTAGTGAAAACAGGCCGGGTATGGTAAGGGGAGGCTGTGGCTGCATCCCTGGCTGCATCACCAGGCTTTCCCCTCCCTGTGCCTCAGTTTCCCTTTCTGCTCTTCAGTTCTCATGCTCGGTTTCAGAGTGCTGGGCTGCAGGACCCTGTGCAGGCATGGCTGTGGAGGATGTGGGTCTTTGGTTTGTTACCAGGTGGGGGGAAAAAAAAGCACTTTTTGGCCTCTGGGATATTCTGCTCCTTAAATCCTTTGGTCTGGGATTTGTATGACATGACAGTGATGTGGCAGTGCTGATCAGGCCATCCCTCCTGCCTGATTTCTCCTTACCTTGGACCTTGTTCTTCTTGTAAACCTGTCCTAGGGGTCTTCAGCTTCGCTCACTCCCTGGGGACACCCAGCACCCCCCAGATGTAACTTGTGTGGGCACCAGCAGGGAGAATAAATCAGGCCTGGCACAGGGTATCGCGTGAGGCATGGCACTGCCTTGTCCCTTCAGTGCAGACCTGGGGCTGGACCCCCCTCTCCCTGGCTGTCATTCATCCTGGTCTGGAGTGGGACACCTCAAATGTCCCCGTTTCCCACAGCAGCTCCTCCATGGGCCTGTGGTTTGCTGTGGGGATGGTCAGCAGCATCACTGCTCTGGGAGTAAACTGGGAGCATAACCCTTAAGCTGCTGCTCTGTTCCTGCTGCTCTTTGCTTTCCAAATCCTCTTTCCCTTCTCCTGTGCCAGCCCCATCAGCTCTTTAGCCCAAACCCCTCCACCCACACAAAAAAAGGCTGGTTCCTGCTGGATGCCCCAGCCTGCTGTGGCAGCAGACGTTTTCATGTCTTTATTTTCCCAGGGTTTGCTGATAAATCCTGTCTCCATAACCCCGGCCTTGATTGACTCATTATCAGGCAATGCGTGGCGAGGAAGCGACCCGTGACCCTGCCTGGGGAGATGGGGTGACCCTGCAGGAGTAACCCTTATCAGCCCTTTTTAAAAGCTTCCCTTTTTAACATGCCAGAGGAACCTTGGCTGAGCCAAGCAATATCCAAATAGCGATGGGGTGTGGAAGGTGTGTGGAGGGTGAGGGGATGCAGGAAGTGTCAGGCACGTGAGGGTGGGATTATTTCTGCTGGCAGAGCGTGAGGGTGTTTGCTGTGATTGGGGAGAGCCTGGGTGGAAACATCCCAGTTCCCATGGGAAAAGCCAAGCATCAAGGTGGAGAGGGGCTGGATGTGGCTCAGAGGGGGCTGAGCTCACCCAAAGCCTTGCCTGGGTCCACCTACTCCATGTGGATGAGCTTCCTATCAGGTTTATCAGGAGAAATCCCACCAGGAGATAACAGGATCTGTGGGGAAAGGTGACATGGGACAGTCCTGGTTGTTGGGGCCAAGCCCAAAATCAGGCTGTCCCTCACCTGCCACCCGTGTTCCTGGGACAGAGAGGAGGCTGTGAGCTGTGTCCTTGCTGTCCCCAAACCCCGGGGGTGTATCAGGAGGGGGCTAATTTATCTTCCATTTTCCTCCCAGCTGTTTTCATAGGGAGCCCCTTTCAAGTCTTGCCTCATCTTTACAGAAGCAATAAAAGTGTTGGGCTATTATTGACCCAATTTCCCCTTGTCCTCCCCTCCTGGGGGTGCAGGAGCTGCAGGGTTCTGTGTGTGCTGGGCTGGTGGAGATGCTCAGAGTGGGGCAGCAGGAACGAAGCCACAGAAGGCAAAAGAAGAGGTCAAAATCCCATTTCTTGCCTTGTTGCAAAGAGGATAGGACCTTGCTTGGGACAGAGCCCCCCGAGACAGATGGGAACGACCCTCATGCCCCTCACCCTGCGTCGTGGCACAGATTGCTCCCTTCCATGGGCTGAGGGCCAGCTCGCCTGTGTGGGTCGCTGATCCGACCCCCCAGCTCCCTGGCAGGGATTAGCAGGGATGGGTTTTTGCCAAGTCCTGGCTGTCACTGTGTTCCCACCTTTGATCAGGAGTCGGCATTCCTGAAGTGCTCCATCTCCCACATGTTGCACTGATCAAAGGCAGCTGTTGCCTGGACCCTCCCCTGAGTCCATTTACACACACCCACCCCTAAAATATAGAAATACAAAGGAAACTGAAGAGGTAGAAGGGGTGATAGATGGAGGAGAGACTGGGGAAGGGGCAGCAGCAGGCAAAATCTTTCTCCCTGGTCTCCTTGACCATCAGGAAGGCTGGTGGAGAATCTCTCCTGGTCTAAAGAGGTGCTGGAGGCTGGCTCGGGACACCTGGGGAAAGGGAGTCAGACCTTATCTGTCATCTGGAGGAAATGGTGTCATTGGGGGGGGACAGCACTTGTCTGGGACAGATGCAGCTGCGTCAGAGCATAGTCAACATCTCCCATGACTTCAGATGGCATCAAGACAGAGACTGGAAACCTCTCTTTGAAAGCCTCTCTGATCCCAGCAGCTTGTGTGTGCTCAACACCAAGGTCCACGCAGTCCCCTCTGGATGGCTCTGGTAGGGAGAGGTATTGCTGAAGGCATGTGGGCTAGTGGTGATGTTCCTCACCAGCCCATGGGCCGAGAAATGCCATGAGGGGTTTGTTTGACCTTATGGACCATCCCCAGCCACCAGCATCAGCTGCTTTGAAGGGAGAGGAAGGAGGTGTGAGACCTGCTCTGGTGGTGGCTCCTCTCTGGGGCATGTGTGGCCCCGTTGATTGTGTTTTGGCAGATGATTTATTGTTCATGCACATGATTTACCTCAGCTCAGGTAAAGCCAAGGACTTGAACTATCTGGGTTTCCAAGTTCTTTCTGAATCCTTCTCTCTAGCAAGCCTAGCTGACACCAGGTCTCTGAGCACAAAAGAGTCACTGATGGAGGAAAGCTCCCCTGCCCTTCCTCATCCTCACACCCATCTGCTTGTTACTCAGCATTACAGTTTAGCTTCAAGGCATTGAAAAGATGCAATCTCTGCCCCAAAACTGCAGATACAAAGAGGACAGCACAATCAGGGGATGTGCTTCCAGGCTGTTTCTGTAGCTGAGGTGGGTGGGTTCAGGTGAGGGTTTACCTGGTTGAAAGCCAGGTTCTGCTGCCCACAGTGACACTGCAGCAATCCCATCCCCCAGGCAAGGACAAAAGCATCCTTCTCCCTCGAGCAGAGGGTCCAGCAGACCAGGCTGGGCAGAGTCCAGGGATGAAGCCCTTCAGAAGGACAGTTTGTCCCCGAGGAGCAGGTGTATCGGGTGCTGCATTCCTGAGCACCAGCTGTATCATTAAAGGAAGCCTTTTATTTCCTTTCTCCCAGACTGGGCAGGACAATTTGCTCATACGAGGAGGGTCCAGCTATCTCTGCTCCCAAATCCTAACGTTTTCAGCAGCAAAACTGAGGAGGCTTGAGCAGCATTTCCAAGTGATATTAACACAATGTTGTCTACATAAAGAGAGTGCCTTGGTGGGGTCCCAGCACACCAAAACCAGGCAGTGAGAGTTGCTGGGTCACATCTATCCCTGTCCTCACTAGCATCTGTAGGTTAATTTGATCAGCTGAAGAAGGTCCTCAGCCAGGTTACAGCCCTCTGCAGAGCCTCCCCCAAGGCTGCATTTTGCTCGTGATCCACATCTAAAAGAGAAAAGAAGGACTCAAAATCTGAGTGTCAAGGAAACTAAGCATCTTGACTGCCATTAAGAGATGTGCTCAACCCTAAGAGCCGCAAACCTGCTTGGTAGCATCCCACAGGCATTAGAACAGCTGCCAGACAAGGATGCTGCCCCAGCAAGGGTGACCTTGGCTCAGATGGATCTTACCTTCCCTGTTCACCTTCAGCAGTGGCCGAGGTGCTCCTGATCAGACAGGCATGAAGGGCTCCTTAGGGCTGTGCTTGTCCTTCTTGGGCAGAGCTGGCAGTGCCTGCCTTCAGCCCGGGGCAGTGGAGGGCAGGCTGGCTTGTCACCACAGCAGCAGTCCCAGCTCAGGGTCACAGCTCTGCCTGCCTGGAATGACAGGAGGGACAGGCTGTGCTGGGGAACCTGGGGAGAAACCTCTAGTGGCCCTTTTGGAGATCAAAGGGGATAGACCAAGAGAAGCATCTCGCCAAAGATGGCAGTGGACTTTGCATCTGACCTCTCTCTTGTCATACCTAGGGATAGATGGGATCTGTGGCAGCTTTTTTCTCTCTCTCCTTCTCAGGAGCACTTCACCCCCTGTTCACCTCCCAGAGCACGATGTCGGGGACCCTTTGCCCTCTCCACCCACACCTGCCTCTCCCCACTGAGAGATGCCCCCTGACACCGCCGTCCCTTGCCCTAACCCTGCTTTCCAAAGTTCAGCTGCTTGGCTGCAGGCAGCCCATAATACCCTTTTACAGCAAGGTGACCCCTGCTCTTTAGCTCTGTGCAGCCCCCTGTCCGGGCGGCCAACGATCCGGCCACCTAATGCATTGTGACAACCCGACTGGAGGGAGCTTGCGGGGGGACCACCTCTTCCCCCTCCTCTCAGCGGTGGGGTTGGCAGAGCATTGGGTCCCCCCCTCTGCTGAGCACGAACTGGGGGGGTGGGTGGGTTGGACAGATTTGGAGGAGTGAGGGTAACAGGACAGTCATCGCCCAGACCCCCCCACCAGCCCATCAGACACCCCAATGCGGGGACAGGAGGGCAAACCTGGGGGGCTGATGTTGTGTCACCTTTGTCAGGCACGTCACCTCCCTGTTACCTTTTGCCTCGTGTGGCTCTAGGCCAGCAGAAGACAAAACTGGGGCAAAATTGCTCTTCCTTCCATTTCCCCACCCGGTTCCCAGTGTGGCCACCCACATCCATCCCATCTGCTGCTGGGGACCCCTCGCTGGAAGCACCAGTTGGGCACCGCTGCAGGGACAGGAGTATCTCACACTGTCATCATCAAATGCAATAGTTTCCATGGGGAGAAAAAAAAACCCCAAAACCAATTTATTCAATCTCTTCCCCACTCTCTGCTTCGGAGTGCGGGATGTTTGACCCCAAACTGGCTGTACAATACCCTGCCTGTTCCCTACCTGCTTGCTGTGCCAGCAGCAGAAGGGTTAAAGGATGATTTTTGGGACAGATATTCAAGCACTGACAGCTGCTTCCAAAACCTCTTCTGAGCCTCAGTTTCCCTCTTATCTGCCCAGGACTGGGATTCCTGATCAGAAATGAGCCTGCCTTGAGGAAGGACCTTCCGCAGCGCAGCAGAACCACCCGCTGAAGGAGCAGCTCCCTTACCTCTCTGATGTCCCCAAAATCTCCAGTTTTGCCAGAAAAACAGGATGTTCCAACTCTCACGTTTGCAAACTTAAAACTTTGACCCACCCCAGGGAGCAGAAACCACGAAGGAAGTAAAATTCGAAGTTGGTATTTGTAAAGCTTGTGCTTCTGTATTGCATTTGGGGAGGGCTAAAATATGTTGGTTTTGAAGAAGCAAGATTAGGAAAGCTGAGATTTCACTGAATTTCACTGATTTTTTTTTTAGAGTTGGGACCATAGAGATCATCTAGTCCAACTCCCCTGCTGAAGGATTGCCTAGAGCATGTCCACAGCCTGGAGATCTCCATGGACTTTGCAAAACTCGGATCCCTCCAACATTGAGGCTTCTGTTCTGGGATCAAGGGTCAGCTTGGCTACCTGGTGTGGAGCCTGGCTTGGTCGAGCACCTTCCTCCCAAGCTTCAGAGGAGAACTGGGTCTTTCTGGTCCCCAGGATGTGGCCTCAGCAGCTGAGTGCTTTCATCTCAGGAAAATCAACCCCAATGGCAGAAGAGGCTGTCTAGAGGGAAATTGCAGCCCCAGGTGAAGTCCTAGCTGGAGGTGAGGACCTTTTTCTATGGCCAGGGTTCACCTCTGTCCCTGCTGTCCCAGCAGTGCCCAGTTAGGAGGCAGGGACAGGCAGGGACAGTGCTGCCTGGCCAGTGTTGGCAGGAGCCGGGCAGCGCTGCCGGCTGCCAGCAGCAGGTGAAGAGGAGATGGGGAGGGAGAGAAGGGGGGGCAAGTGTCTTGGAGAGGACAGGAGTGACAAGGGCAAGGTCTGGATGTGTTAGTGACAGTGTGAGTGTGGTCCTGTCAGTGCCAGCCTTCATCCCAAGTGACAGGCCTGACAGCCCGGCCAAGGACGAGGCGGGAGCAGAGGGCAAGGGGGGTTGGGAGCTGGGTCCCTGGTACCGTGACACCTCAAGGAGACCCTTTTGAAGGGCCAGGTGAATGGGAGCAGGATAATCTCCCCCTGTGTGCCCCCCGGCGGGGCTGTGGGGTGAGAGGGGTTTGTGCTGTGTGTTTTTCCTTCAAGCAGAATCTCAGGAGCTTCCCACCCTCTCCTGTTTCCCATGTGCTGAGCCCAGCCATTGCCCTTTGCTGGACCAGCCTCAAAGGGGTATCAGGAGATGGTTCCCCTCCCCACACTGCTTTTGGGGTGGAAGACCTTCGTGCCATGGTGGCTTGGGCTGGGCAGAGGCAGCCTCCACCCCTGGGGTAAATCAGCTGGGGCTGGAAAAACTATTGAGGACTGCAGTGGAGCTGAGAGTTCTCATGAGCATCTTCCTCTGTGAATGAAGGTGTAAAGCCAGATTTTGGGCCCAGACCACTGCCTCTCATGTAAGAGAGGCAGAGCTGGAGCATGAGGAGGTCATAGAATGGTTAGAGTTGGAAAGGACTTTAAAGATCGTGAAGTTCCAGCTCCCCTGCCCTGGGCAGGGACGCTTTCCACCAGAGCAGGTTGCTCCAAGCCCCGTCCAACCCAGCCTTGAACCCCTCCAGGGAGAATAGCTCTGCTTCCCCAAAACCTACTAGCCCTCCAGCACTGGCTGTTGAGAGCAGGATAGGACACTTGGTGATTAATACCCCTCGAGGGATTTTTCTTCCATTATTTTTGGTCCTTTTTCCCTCTGAGAGCTCCCGCAACCACAACATCCTGAGGCTTTCAGGTTAGAATCATAGAATGGTTTGGGTTGGAAGGGACCTTAAAGATCATTGAGTTCCACCCCCTGCCCTGGGCAGGGACACCTCCCACCACACCAGGTTGCTCCAAGCCCCCTCCAACCTGGCCTTGAACCCCTCCAGGGATGGGGCAGCCACAGCTTCTCTGGCCAACCTGTGGAGAGAAACCGCTTTTCCTTTTTCCTTGCCCTTTTTTCCTTCCCCTCCTTGCTTTTTAGGTGGGCCAGCAGGACGGGGGAGGGGGGGACACGGGGAGAAGCCTCACTTCTCCACATCCCCCTCCCCGCGGGAGCCCTGCTCCGGTGGGCGCCGCCGTGCCCGGCTGGGGGGGGTGCGGAGCGGGCAGCGGCCGACGCCGAGCTCCCTCCTCCGGCCCCGCGGAGCAGCGCGGCCGGGGGGGCTGCAGCCGCACATCCCGGGGGTGGGTGGGTGGGTGGGCGGGCAGCGGGGTCCCCTTTGATGGGGGACACACGCACAGAGCATCACCGAGGGGGCTCCAACGGCGGACGAGACGGGGGGAGGGGGGGGGGGGAAGACGCGGGGTGACCCCTCCGGGGGGGCGCTGCCGGCTCTCCCCGCGTGGGGAACCCTCCCTGCCACCCCCCGCCCCATTCTACCCCCCGCACTGCCGGTCCCTGCCCCCTTGATGCTGCAGGGATGCTCCCCCCGGGGTCCTCCCGTTGCTAGGGGCCCGTTGCTAGGCGGCCCCGCCCCCCGGCGCCTGCGCGCTGCGTCCCGCGCCCACGTGACTCGGGAGGCAAGATGGCGGCGCCCACGGAGTGGCGTGTACGGCGCTGAGCGCGGCGGGGCTCTTGCGCTGTCTCTGGCTGGTTTCTCTCGTCGCCCGGGGCCTGTCGCCGCCATGTCGCGCCTTATCGTGAAGAACCTCCCCAATGGGGTGAGGCCGCCGCGCGGGTGGGGCGTCTGTGGGGTGGGAAGGGGCCTGACGGGCCTAGAGATGGGCCTGAGGGGAGGCTCCGGGGGAGAGGTGGGCTCCTGGGCAGGGAGAGGCCCCGAGAGGGGACCGGAGAGGTGTCCCTTCCCTCCGGTGGGGAAGGGAGGGAGTGGGGAGAGTCCGCGGTTCGGGGTGTGTGTGGGGGAAGGTGTCTTGAGGGGGAGCCGGGCGGTGTCCCGGGGGAAGAGGCTCTAACGGGGACATGTGCTGGGGGGTTGTCCTTGTAGGAGAGCGGGGAGGCAGCCCTGGGGGTCAGGTGGTGAGGGACCCCGGGCAGGGAGATGCCTTGGGGAAGAGTGGGCTGGGGAGGGGTGGTGGCAACCCCTCAGGGTAAGGGAGCAGAGCTTTTGGGTCACTGCCTTCCTCTTGCTCTCCAGGAGCTGGACACGGGCATGCACCGTGCTGCTCTGCTGCCACCTGGGTCCCCCATGAGGGTGTCACCATGCCTGGGGGCTTGACTGTGGCAGGACAGCGCTGGTCCTGGGCTCTCTGAGAGCTGGGGACAGCCTTTAGCTGTGGGGACATTGTGGCCAGAGGCCTGTACGTGTAGTGGATTTGTGGAGGAGATCATAGAATGGCTTGGGTTGGAAAGGAGCTTAAAGACCATCCAGTGCTCAGGGCAGGGACACCTTCCACCACACCAGGTTGCTCCAAGCCCCCTCCAAGCTGCCCTTGGACATTTCCAGGGATGGGGCAACCACAGCTTCTCTGAGCAACCTGGGCCAGGCTCTCACCACCCTCAGAGTGAAAAATTTCTTCTGATCTAAGTCTCCTCTCTTTCAGTTTAAACCACTTCCCTCTTGTATTGCTACAGTCCTTGATGATGGGAATGGGATGAAAATGGAAGGCCTTTGGTAGCTGGTGTGTGGTGGTTTTCCATCAGCATTTCTACAACATAGTGTGGTTCCTGCAGCACTCCGGAAGCCCTCTGGTAGCAAATGTTTTGCCTCTCCCCCTGCATTGCTGATTTGCCTTCCTGTTGTCCTTCCTCCTTTCCCAGATGAAGGAAGATCGCTTTCGGAAATTGTTTGCCGCCTTCGGGACGCTGACCGATTGTTGCTTGAAGTTCACCAAGGATGGCAAGTTCCGGAAATTTGGCTTCATTGGCTACAAGTCTGAAGATGAAGCTCAAACGGCACTGAACCATTTTAACAGGAGTTTCATAGACACCTCCAGGGTCACAGTGAGTCGATATTTAAAAATATCTTCTTTTGCTTCTTCAGAAAGTTTATGTCATTGGAGATTTTGGTGGCCTTAGAGGTGAACAGTCAGGGGCCAAGAAAGCTTAAAGGTTAAATTCTCTGTGGAAAACCAGCAAAGCTCGATGCCAGACCTCATTGGTGGAGTCAGATGGGCTGTGTTTGTGCACTAGCAGTGATTTCAGTGCTGGCTGGAACAAGTGTCAGGTTTTGAGCTGTCTTAATCTGAACTTTTGAACTTGAGCTCGCTTTTTCATATCAAGTCATTCTTTTGTTGCTCTGAACAGAGAACGACTTATTGTCCTAAACAGGACAACTTATTTGACTGTATTTAAATAAGAACAGACTTTCCTGTGATGAGTGAAAATGGGTGTCTGTGTATGAAGTTGCCTGTTCTCCTGCACGCACCCCCCTCCACCCTGTCAGGCTTCTAAAAAACAGTCCTAAACGTGGCTTATCCAGCAATTACAGAACCAAACCGTAGAATGTATGTTTAAGTAAAGATCTGGTTGATTCTTTTCAGGTTGAGTTATGCAAGTCTTTCGGTGACCCTTCAAAACCCAAAGCATGGAGTAAGCACT
Source organism: Scolopax mira (assembly GCA_004320125.1). Taxonomy (NCBI): domain Eukaryota; kingdom Metazoa; phylum Chordata; class Aves; order Charadriiformes; family Scolopacidae; genus Scolopax; species Scolopax mira. The sequence continues at coordinate 57,945 of BJBW01006800.1, forward strand.
CTCAGAAGGCTCCTGCCCCAGAAAAACAGCCTGAGAAACCTGTGACAACCGCGGCTCCTGCAAGCACAAAGAAAGTGAGTTTTGCTCGTTTCCTTGAGGCTCTGGTGTGTGGCAGGGACTTGGCAGAGAGAAGCACAGTCTGGTGTGTGGAGAAGGGGACAGAGTAGTTGGGACAGCAGATGTTGGAATCTTGGTTCTGCTGTTTTCCCTGTGTTCCCTCTGCCGTTAGGTTCCCTGAGAAATGATCCTGGTTGCACTTCTAATAAGCCTTTCTAAAACTGATTTCTTTTCCTAGGATAAAAAGAAGAAAGATCCAGCAGGAAACTTAAAGGAGGTGAGTTGAGGCTGAATTGCAATCCAATCAAGACCTGAATAACTTTTCTGTACTGCTTCCAGTGCTGTTAATGCAAGCAAGGTGTGTGATTTAACCAGCTCTGTGAGAAACTTTGATTTTAACAACCCCAACACCGGGGACCACTTTTTTAGTTGTCATCTACTGGGTGTGACACACTGGGTCCAGGACAACCCTGTTTCATCAGTTCTGGTTTTTAACCGTATGTACGTTCTTAATTTTTTAATGTTGTGTTTTCTTCTTTAAAGTGCTTTCTAAACATCAATTACAAAAAAAAAGAAAGAGTAGGACTGAGAAATCTTGAGATCTTTACTCACTTTAGGTGGTCTCCTTGTGAGTGTAAAGTGGATCTTAGGGATTTGGGGGAAAGAATCTTAGGGATTGGATCTTGGGGATTTTTTTTACGTTGCTGGAAATGAGATGGTATCTTTGTATTAAAACTTACTACTAGCTCTCCTGTCTCTGTCTTCACTGCTTCTCTGCTTGGTTTCTTTTGCAACAGCTGGAAGAAGATAAGAAATTCCAGGAGTTCTTGGTGGTTCACCAGAAACGGTCTCAGGTGGCCACTTGGGCTAATGATACTTTGGCAGAGGAGCCCAAGAAGGGAAAATCAAAGTCAGCGGCTGATTATCTCAACTTTGACTCGGATGAGTCTGAGGAGCTGAGCGAGGAGGAGGATGGGGATGAACCCTCTGAAGATGAGGAGGAAATGAAAGGTACCAAAAGGAACTATCACCCTTTTCTTGTCTTTTCTTGTCTTTGTCACGGTGAATGTGGGAACAGTGTGATCAGACCTGACCCAGAGTCCTACCTCCAAAGGAAGAAGTGTAATCAGGAAGGTGGTTTCTCAACTCCTGAGAAACTCATTCTGTGTGCTGTGGATATATGTTGTTTTCCCAAATTTGGTGAAACGTGGGAAATGCAGTTTCTGATATTAAGGGGATGGCATTTATGCTTTTCCCTGGGCCCTTAATTCAATGTCTACGGAAGAGTAACAGGACAAACAACATCTGCTTCTCTCCCTTATATGCTCTCCTAACCTGCAGCTGCTTTCATCTCCAGGATTTCTGGAGCTGGATGTGGTTTCTGTTTATTTAGTAACCTGTAGCTGATGTCTGTGAACTTGTCTGCTCTGCCCTTGATGCTTATTTCTGGAAACATTGTCGTGTCCTTGGGCCTTGTGTCAGAGTTGATGGGAAGGGACAGAGTTCAATATCCTGAAAGGAAAACCATATCCAGTGGAGTAGGGGGTTAACTTAAACTGAGGACTTTGGGCTGTAGTCTGGTGTATGTCTTCTTAGTACCCAGTGGTGGTTTTGGAGCCTTTCTCCACTGAACAATTAAATACCTTCTCTGGGGTCTGTTTGAAGTATTTAGCTCAAAATTGAGACAAAATACTCTGCCATGGAGTTCCTTGAGCTCCTTTCTAGTTTGTTTTATACGTGAATGGTTGCTTTGAAAAGTATCACCCAGACATGTCAGTCTGGAATTGCTGAGATAAAATAGTTCTGCTCTTCTCAAGCCTTTCTTTGGGGAGATGAGAGGAAAGTGGTTTTTGTGATTTGTGTCTGTTCCCAGCTTTTACCTGTCTGGGAGAAGAGCAGCGGCTTCTCCCTGCAAAACTTCTCTGGTCTCTCCTCTCTGACAGCAAAGAAAGGAGGGAAGAAGGCAGCTACCAGCAAAGAGCTCTCGGATATGGATTACCTGAAATCTAAAGTGGTGAAGGATTCTTCCTCCTCATCCAGTTCAGAGGAAGAAACAGAGAGTGAGGAGGCAGAAGAGGAAAGTGAGAGCGAGGAGGATTCGGGCATTGCAGAAGCCGTTGGTACCCACACAGATAAAAGGGGGAAGCCAAAAGCCCAACAAACACAGCAAGAGGCACCAGTGGAGAAGAAGAAGAAGAAGAAAGGCTCCATGCTAGAGGTATAGCAGAATTAGACTTTGTTCTTACCTAGAGCAGGAGCTTTATGGGATAGTGTGTGTCTGTTGGTCACTCCAGGGATGAACTGAAAGCTTGATGTTTTGTGGGACCCATAGGTACCAGCTTTTGGCTCACTGGGCAGGAGCCATTAAAAAAGTTTGCTGGATCTCCTCTTAGTGCTGATTGAATTTGTGGAAGAAGGGGTTTCCAAACCAGTGCTGCCAGTGCGCTTTTCTAGAGGTTTTGCTGTTTTTCCTGTGTCTGTCTGTCTCTGCAGGAAGTACTGTTCTGCAGAACTCAGGTTTTTTAGCAACTGGATTTGACTCTCCCAGCCAAACCTTGTACCTTCATTGGTGCTTTCTGCCCAGCCTCATGCAGTTGGGAGAATCTCTTAATATTTCTCTCCCCCTTTTCAGGGGGACAAGAGCAGCTTGTTGTACTTTGACTTTTTGTTGTTTTACACTCAACTTTTCTCCTTTTTTCACTTTTTTCCCCCATCCTTCTGGCCAGAACCAAGGCAGCTCAGGGGGAGCAGGCACACCACACACAGTGAAACTTCGTGGTGCCCCTTTTAACATCACTGAGGCAAGTTTTGGTACCGAGCTGGGAAGGGAGGCTCGAGGGTGTTCTTGGGATGTAATTTGGTGCAATTTTTGCAGAGGCTTCTCTCTTCACTTATGGAGCTGTTTTGGGGGGTGTGGGGGTGCTCGGGGAAACTTTCCAACTGCTTTGTACAGAGATGTCATATGTTGCACGTAGCTTTTTCAGAGTGTACATAAAAAGCAGAGGCCTGAAATACGCTGCTTCCTGTATCTAAGAACTCATTTAAGCAATTATAATTCTTCCTGCAGGAAAAGATCCGTGAGTTCTTCTTGCCTCTGAAGCCAGTGGCAATCCGGATAGAAAAAAACACCCAGGGGAAGAATACAGGTAATGTCCAGGTGTGGAAGGGGGGGTTGGATCTGTGAGTTAGAGGAGCTCTCAGTCACATCCTGGCTCTTTCCATCCTCAATTCCAAACTGCTGGCTCGCTGCCTGATTCTTGCAAACCTTTCTGTGACTTTGCAGCTCTCCTGCCCTAGTTCCTGTCCGGGGCAGAGTAACGTTGGCTGAGCTCCTTTAGGAGTAGCAGCAGGAGCTTTTTCTTTGATCTGCCTCCAGAACTTCCCTGAACATCCCAAAATCATGCCGCGGAAAGACCTCTTCTTCTGGGATAGCTGCAGCAGCACCCAGGAGGGGCTTTGCTGACCTGTGTGTATCAGCTGCAGAGCAGTTTTTAGCCAGGGTGGGATCTCCTGACAGGCTGGGGTTACTGGAGGTACCCAGCAGAAGGAGTTGGAGCAGGTCCTCAGAGCTGGCAGGGAAGTTGGCTACATGCTCTTTTCTTTTCACAGCCTGACAGCGGATGCACCTTTTATTTGCTCTTGGAGACACCTGTGAAAGCCTATTTCAGCTTTTAATTCAGGCTGCTTTGGTTTGTATGTAGAGAATAAGCTTTTAAAAGGCAGCCTTCCTGTCTGACTTGGCCATTTTCAGGCTGGATTTAAGCTATAATGGGAGTTGAATGCTTTATCTATAGGAATCTATATTAAGAAGGCCCGATTCACCCATAATTAGCCAATTAGTGGTTGTGCATTCCCCACATGATGCTCAGTTGAACCTTTCCTTCCTCCAAGGTTGTATCTTTATTGACTTGAAGAGCGAAACAGAAGTGCAAAGGGCCTTGAAGCGAAAAAAAGAATACATAGGTAAGGGGCTGTTTGTTCCTCCTGGTTGTGGCTGAGGCCCGTGGCAGGGTGCTCAGCTGCTGAAGTGCTCGCTGCAGAAATACCTCCCCTTGTTCTAGTTTTTCCCAGGCAGATGGCGGGGGTGGTTTTCTTCCACTCAGCTGATGGGGGATAAACCAGGTGCTGTGTCAGGAGCAGCACAGAACTGGCAAGTGCCTGAGCTCTGTGCCTTGCTTTCTGGCCCTCATGGTTTGTTTTTTTTTGTTGCATGCTTCAAGTGTGTCTTGTTCTCGGTATAAAAAATGATATTGTTTAAATCTGGTTGGGATAGCGGAAGGGATTTGTACAAATGATTCAGTAAGCCTGTGTTTGAAACCTGTTCTCAGCATAGACCTTTGCTGAACTGCTAGAATTGCGTTTGCAAAAATCCCACGCAGAATGGGAGTATCTGCTTGGAAGCCTGTGGACTAGGTTGGCACAAGCAGAAAAGCTGGAGCTCTCTGAGGAGCTGTTGAGCAAATGTTACCCTGGTTTTTATGAAGACTGGTCTCTTGCAGCCCCCACCTCTTTCTCTTTTTTTTTTTTTAAATCAGAAATCTGCTCAAAGCTTGTGGAATTGTAATTGCCTGTAAGCCCAGGCTCTTTGGGCATTGATATCAATTGCTCGTGGCCTTGGGAAGCATCTAATGTGCTTCTCTGTTTGTGGATTAGGTGGACGATGTGTTGAGATATTCCGATGCAGGAATAACCCAAAAGAAACCGTTACAGCCAAACCTGCAAACCAGCCGTGGCAAAGAATGAAGAGGGATGATGAGGAAGAAGAGGACTTGTCTGAATCAGGGAGGCTCTTTGTCAGGAATCTTCCCTTTACCTCCACTGAGGAGGACTTGGAGAAGATCTTTTCTAAGTATGGTAAGTATTTGCTGCAGGACTGGGACTTGCCTTTGTGCACCAGTTTTCCTGCTGGGTGGGAATGGACAAAGCTTTGTGTCCCACAGCTCTTGAATATGCACTCCCATCATCTTTATCCTCTGGTGTCGTAGCATGAGATACTGATCACACAGATTTCTAGATACTGTAGGTAAGAGATGCATCATAGAATGGTTTGAGTTGGAAAGGACCTTAAAGATCATATGGTTCCAACCCCCTTGCCTTGGGCAGGGACACCTCCCACCACACCAGGTTGCTCAAAGCCCCCTCCAACCTGGCCTTGAACCCCTCCAGGGATGGGGCATCTGCATCTTTTCTGGGCAACCTGGGCCAGTGTTTTGTCACCCTCAGAGTGAAAAATTTCTTCCTGATGTTTTCCCTCTTGTAGTTTTAAGCCATTCCCCCTTGTCCTGTTGCTCCACTCCCTGATCCAGAGTCCCTCCCCAGCTTTCCTGTAACCCCTTTAGGGATTGGAAGGCCACTATAAGGTCTCCCTAGAATCTTCTCCAGGCTGAACCCCCCCTCAACTCTCTCAGCCTGTCCTCACAGCAGAGGGGATCCAGCCCTTGGAGCATCTTTGTGGCCTCCTCTAGACCTGCTCCAACAGCTCCATGTCCTTTTTGTGCTGAAGACTCCAGAGTTGGACACAGAACTCAAGTTGGGGTCTCCCCAGGGCAGAGCAGAGGGGCAGAATCACCTCCCTTGCCCTGTTAGCCACACTTCTGACATACACCCCAAATTTGTGTTCGTGTTTGGTATGTCAGGTGTAAGCTTGAAGTTTCCCTTTTCTAGTTGAAACTTAAACAGATTTAAGGCTGTTTTGGCATTGGTGTCCTGGGGTGTAGAGAGGGTTAGGTTGTGGAAATCTTTATTCCTTTGGGCCAGGAGGTGCCGGTTCATGGCATGTGATGCTGTGTGAGGACATCTTTCACAGAAAGGCCTTTCCTTCTGCAGGACCCCTCTCAGAGATCCATTTCCCTATAGACAGACTGACCAAGAAATCCAAAGGATTTGCTTTCATCACCTACATGATTCCTGAGCACGCGGTGAAGGCCTACGCGGAAATGGATGGGCAAGTGTTCCAGGTACAGTGCCTGATGACTTTCCAGTGCTGTTGGACTGCTGGTGGTGGGAATATTTCTTAGGAACGTGGCCAAGAGTTTGCTTCAAAGAAGAGTTTCTTCTGCTTTGTCGTATGGGAACAGAGTTGCTTTTGGTAGACCAGCCTTGCAGGTACCAGAGTCTGAACTACAGGTAGAGAAGACCTGAGTCAGTCTCTCACGTTGTGTGGCTACTCCGACTTGTGATGATGTCTCCTTTGGGAAGGAAGGTTCATTCCTTCCACCACAGCTGCTTGACTAGGAAAGGTGCTGGAAAATTTCCTCTATTCTGCTTAGTTTTTGAACTTCTGTGGGTTATTTCAGAGCTGCTGGACCTGTCTTTCCTTTCTTCTAGGGTAGAATGATGCATCTTTTACCGTCCACAATCAAAAAGGAAAAAGTCGAAGATGTAGATGCAGAAGAGTCATCCTCCTACAAAAAGCAGAAAAAGGCCAAGGACAAAGCCAACAGTGCCAGGTACAGAGGTGTCTTGTACTGGAGCAACACAACACAACCTCCCAAATTCACAAGGGGTAGGAACATATGTAGGGTCTTTGCAGGGGCTGTATAAATTACCAGAGTCAATAAAGCATTTGCTGTGCAGCTCCCTTTTCTTTATCTCTTACCTGCTTGATTCCTCTGTCCAAGTAGCTCTCGTGGTTGTGAGCAGCAGAAATTGAGAGAAATGTGGTTTAGAATGGCTTTGTGTACGAGTTTATTTCTCTGATGTATAATTGGTGTTGATCTGATGCTGTGAATCTTTAGGGTAGTGGTTTCAGATCAGGTGGGTCTTTCTCCTTTACTTGGCCCACCTGTATTTCTGAAACTTGTAGGAACTTTTATCTTTCTGTGTGACAAATTAGTTTGAAAGAAGTGGCTGGTACTTTGTAAGGGAAAGGAGTGCAGCCTTGCTTGCCTGGGCTTTGTGCTTTTAGGAAACCAGTTGAAAAACATAGGTGATCCTCTGAGCCAACATCTGAACTTCCAACTGTAACTGCAGAGCTGTAACCTGTGGGGAAGGAGAGCTCAGCTGCCCACACTGTGGCCTTTCTGTTTGTCCTCCAGTCACGTCTCCCTCATCCTGTCCCTTCTTTCCCTCTGACTCTTCACCCTGGCTTCTAAGGGTGGCATTCAGAGCTGTTTTTTTTCTCAGGACAGAGAGTAGAGGGACACCAGTGGAAGAACGGACTCTGAACCTGGCTCTTCTTTCTCTTTCCAGCTCTCACAACTGGAACACTTTGTTTGTGGGGACAAACGCCGTGGCTGATGCCATTGCTCATAAGTACAACGCTTCTAAAAGCCAAGTGCTGGATCATGTGAGTTGGGTTATTGGTGGGACTTGATGGGAGATGGCTTTCTTCTGTTTCTTCATGCCCAGGGCCTTCCTCTGTGCATGAATGAGCACCACGTAGGCTGTGAGGTTGTTGGTGCTGTGAGATCTGAACCTGACAATCCCTTTGTCACTGGAAGGCAAAGTGACATTCCCAGCCCTCTTTCCCACCCTGCTTCTCTGTGGCTGAGTTTTGCATTTCCCCATAACTAGGAGTTGTTGGAAGTTTACACCCTAAAGCTCCAGATCTTTCCTGGAAACTTCATTTTGCCTTGGGAAGCAAGGCAGCAAAACTCTCAGCAGCTTCAGAGGTGCTGGAGCATTTTACCTTCAAGCTTTTTACCAAATTCCCTTTGCATCTGTTTCTGAGAGCAGCAGGAGCAACGTGTGACTGACATATTCTTGCCTGCAGGAGAGCAAAGACAGCGTGGCAGTGAGGGTGGCTCTGGGAGAAACTGAGCTGGTCCAAGAAATTCGCCGGTTCCTCATTGAAAATGGAGTCAGCCTGGATTCCTTCAGTCAGGTGAGATACCCAGCTGGAGGCAGCCATGTGGACCTTCTAGATGATGACCTAGTCCTAGTGTCTGCAGCTCTCTTCGAAATCAGTAATTTAATCCTCAGCATCTTGCAGGATTGAACACTTGCATGGGTTAGGAAATGTTCTTATCATTTGAAAATGCAACTGCCCTTGGGATGGTTGAAATACGTAGTATGATGGCCTATAGTATGCCTGTCATCTTGCTGTAGGCAGAGAAGGAGTCCTGGGTAGACCTGGAGCTCCTGTTTGTGGTTGTGCTGTGGTGTGTGGATCGTATAGGAGGCGTTTTCTGAATTGCTTTTGGCCTTCTTGGATCCTGGAAAGGAGTGATGTGGAGCGAGAGGGCACAAGGTGGTGGATCTTCAGTTAATAAGATACTGAGTTTTGGTTTTTTAAATCCCATCTTCCCCCACTGAATGCAACAGGCTGCTGGTGAGCGGAGTAAAACGGTGATCCTGGTGAAGAACCTCCCGGCCAGCACGAGTGTGGCAGAGCTGGAGGGTGTCTTTGGCAAACACGGCAGCCTGGGCCGGGTGCTGCTGCCAGAAGGAGGCATCACAGCCATTGTGGAGTTCCTGGAACCAACCGAGGCCAAGCAAGCGTTCACTAAGCTGGCCTACTCCAAGGTGAGCATGGCATGGGGCAGGTAGCTGCCTGGCTCGTTGTGAAGCTGTGGAATGGAGTGCTTCTTACAGATGGGGGGGACAGAGGACTTTTGAGGGAAGTGAGTTAGCCCAGAGCCACTGCTGTTTCTCTGCCACTTGGATTTAGGGATTTTGGTGTATCCTTGTGCAGCAGAGGCTCGGTAGGGCTCTCAACCTGCAAGGGATGGCTGGAGGAGGGGACTGAGACACATCTAGAAAACCCTTAGTGGCCTGGAGAGGGCTTCTTTTACTTTTTGTGATACAGGAGTACAGTGCATGGTAGACTGTTGTCCTGTGTGAGGCTGGATACAGACTCTGCTTTGGTGGAAAAGAGTTCAGCCAGCTGAGAAAGGTACTCAGCTTCTCCACTGCTGTTATTTTCCATTACAAAGTGAGAGGAAATTAAAGCTGAGAGCAGAGCTTTTTTCTTCAGGCCTTGCCTTCCGCTCTTCATTTCTCCCCTGTGTTCTCTTTACAGTTTCATTCTGTGCCATTATACCTGGAATGGGCTCCAATGGGTGTCTTCTTCAGCCCAGCCCCTCAGAAAAAAACCCTTGAGGCTTCAGAAAAGGAGGACAAAGCAAGGCTGGTACCTGGTAAGAACTTTGACTTGGGGACAAGAGGTATCTCTGGTTGTTCCACCTCTCCTTTATGGGTAAAGCAGCAGTGCTGATATTTGTGACCCTTTGGAGATGGAATCAGCCTCACAAAGTCATCTGTATGGTCCTTATATGGGTCCCTGTGCATATTTCTTTTGTGTGAAACCTCACTATATGCTTTGTCTGGGTGATTTCCCACTGTGAAGATGTGACATTCCCTCCCTGAATATAACCTCTTTCCTCCCCCGTCCCAGAGGCTGTAAAAATTCAATCTAGCCTCTGAAGATCCTTTTTAAAAACACAAAAAAGAAGTGTGGCTTTATGTAGTTTTTGCTAGGAGATATTTCAGGGTTCTGGGCTTTGGGGAGGAGGGAGAAAAGCTGATTAAAAGCCTCTTCTTGGGCTGCCATTCTGCACCTGGGACACGGGGGTGGCTGGAGCCAGGGGGAGGTGGGGGCCACTTTATCTCCCTGTAACTGAGACCCTCACCTGGAGATAAAGGGCTTTAAGTGCAGGAGCTCCTGTGAGGCTGCTTGGGGCTGGTAATGGTCTTTGCTGCCAGCCTCTGGATCTGAGAGGGAAAGGGGGAGATGTGCAGTGAACACCTCAGTCACAAAAGGGTTCTGGGCAGCAACGTGTGGCTGTGTCACCCCGTGCCAGCCACAGACAGAGGCACCTCTTCATCCCACACCTGTCTCACTGAATCTCTTACCTCAAACAAGCCTCCTTCAGAGGCAAGGAGCTTTTTCTGTATCTTGTTGGCAAATATTCCCTTGGCTGGAGCAAGGAGGGTCAGACCATCAGAGCAAAAAGGCCTGGCTGCACGGTGCTGGGGCAGGAAGGGCACTCAGATGGAGCTGCACGGGGAAAGACGGGCCTTGGGATGGAGCTGGGGGGCCTCAGTGCACCCCTGGCCCAATGCAGGTTCTCCTTGAACCAAATGAGGGAGAATTAAGCCTAGAAAAATCACCGAGGGGGATGTTAAGGCCAAAGGGAGATGGGATGTTTGCCCCTTCTGAGCACAGCATCAGCTGGGCTGTAGAGGATGAAGCTGCTCTAAAAGACAAGTGATCTTGGGAGGGAAGGAATTGGTGAGCCAGTTGATGGAATTTGGCACACTCTTCTGCACGTGCAAAAGCTTGGTAGCTTTGATGCCTCTTAATTGTGTTAAAACACACTAATTTTAGAAGTTGGGAAGAGAGGGAAAAGAGAGGATGGATGGAGAGAATCAAGATTCTCTCCCTCCTTGGTAAGACCAGCTGCAAAACACCAGCAGATTTGCCCATGGATCAGCTGTATGACATCCAGGTTTTTGTTACCTTCACAGCTGTGGGCAGGCACTCACAGCTCCACCACAGGCCTTGGGTGCCCCAGAGGAAGCCAACTGCTGAATTGCAGCTGGATCATTTGTTTTTTCTTTTTACAAGTTGGTCTCTGCAGAATCCTAAAGCAAGATTCGGACAAAATAGCGTGTGTTGCTGTTGGCCTGAGTGGGGAATTCCAAAGTCTGAAAGAGTTAATGCCATAGTGAAGTCCTTTAAGACCACAGCCCCTGTGCTGAGGGCAGTTCTTCATTGCCCTTCAGTGTGTGTTTGGTTTTAACAGACCATTTTCCTTCACGTGCTGATGGGGAAGCCATCATTTGAAGTCCTGTGGATGCATGTTGGCGAGAGATGAGATTTCGGGGCAGCAGCACAGAAGGATGCTCAAGTTTGGGGCCCTGACTTAGTTCTGCAGGTTCTGGCTGGGTTTGGTGTGAGAGTGTCTGAGTGCTGTGGAACCAGGTTTGTGGAGTTTATACACTCAAAGAATAGGCAATATTTTAGTTTTCATGAGGGTGTGTTCACATATTGTGTGTTGAGTTTGCTTCAGTCCGTGTCCACCCACAAAGAGCTAACAGAGGAGTGGCCTGTTCCTGCTGGGGTAGTGGGCAAGCTCCCCCCAAAATTTGGCTTTGTTACATCTTACAAAATTGAATTTATTCTTTTTGTTTCAGATAAAGCCATAAAGGGCTCAGAGGAAACAGCAGCGCAGGAAGAAGAAGAGGAGGAGGAAGAAGAGGAGGAAGAAAGCATTCCTGGGTGTACCTTGTTCATCAAAAACTTGAACTTTGCCACCACGGAAGACACACTGAAGGAGGTGAGCCATAAATAAGGAGGGGGGTCTGGGTTTTGCTTAGAGTGGTCCACTCAGATGGAGCTGGAGGAGTTGAGTGTGTGGTTGAGACCAGACTGGAGTAAAACCCCTTCTCCCAGCACGGGTTGGAAGAACGGGCTCTACTCTGCTGCAGAAGACAGGGGACAAGCTGTTCTCCACATCTCTTGTGCTGAGGATAAAGTGTTTAAAGGAGTTAAGGAGTTAAATTGCAGCCAACGTGACCTAATGGGAGATGAGGGAGCACTGGATTAGACTGGGATTGGGAACCTCTGCTTTGGGGTTTCAGGCATCAGTTAAGACAGATGTATCTGAGATGGTTTTGGTGGGGTTTAATTCCACCTTGGGGCAGGTGGAGGCAGTAGGAAATCTTTTCAAACTCCTAATTTCCTGTACTTTCTCTAATGCTTCTCCTTGGGACAAGCACTTCTACAGCTGTGATACTGCTTTGTGTGTTAAGGCAATAAATAAAACCATGATGGTTTCACCAAGATGTGCTTTTCATCTAAGTTGCTATCAACGTTGAGCCGTCTCTGCTGCTTTACCTCAGCAGAGCACTTGGGAGGGATCGTAGCGTTTCTAAAGCCATGTGAGATGTGAGCAGCAAAACAGGGAAAAGCAACTGGGATTTTGTGTCACCGCCACTTTTTGGAGCCATGTGAAATGCCACATTTCATGGCCCAAAAATGCTGGTGCAATGTCAGTCCATCCCGGGCCTTTGCTCCTCTACCTTTGGGCTGTGGTACTTTGTAGAGTACAGAAAGCACTGATCATGTTGGGTCTGGGGACAAACGTAAATGTTCAGAGAAGGACTGGGACTTGACCCCTCTTCTTTTTCTGCCTCTTGGCTGCATTTTTACAAGGGAGTTGAATAGATGGTTTGCAGCTCCTGCCATCCTTCAACGCCTCCTGCATGTCTTTGGAAAGGGGCAGGGAGTCATCTACTCCTAAGGTGGCTGAGGGCATCCTATAATCCATAATGTTCCTCCAGAGCCATCACAGATCTCTGCACTGTTTCTGAGGAGTAGTAGAGGATTTCTGGGGACGTGCGTGTTGATAGCTTTAAAAAAATCCATCTATGTGTATCTGCAATCATTTGGACAGACATAAGAAAAGACACAGCTGCACTGACTGCTCGTCAGGTGTGTGCTGGGGGGAGGTGGGCTCCTGGCTCTGGAAGAAGGCCACATTGTCACTCGAGTTGAGCTGCAAGCTTGTGACAAAGGGAACTGAATCACGTGTCCCAATTCCTTGCAGACGTTCTCCAAAGTGGGAGCCGTGAAGAGCTGCACAATATCCAAGAAGAAAGACAAAGCAGGTACTCTAGATGTTGCTGTTCAATTCCTTCCCTCAGCTGGTTGCTGAGGGCTCAGGTGTGGCGTCGCTTTAGCATTCATCTGCCTTCTCGTTGGTGAAATCCTTAATGTTTCTCCAAGTGCTCCTGTTGAAATGGCTGAAAGCAGCAACCAAAAATGCCCCGGGGGTTCAGTCTAGAAGGTTAAGCTCAATTGTGGGATTTGTGGAGACGTGGCCTTCTCTTAGATCTTTAGATAGAGAAGCCAACTCCTTCAGGATGACAGAAGAGAGTGGGATGCAAGTTGAGAGGAGCCGGTGCCTCACGATGATTAAACCTGTGCACAAAGTGCTTTATCTGCAATCCTGGCTGGGATTTTCAAGGATGCCTGGTGGAGGGCTGTGCTGAGCAATCCTGGTGGGCCTTCTGCCTGCCAGCTTCCGACCCAGCAGCCTGCAGTGATGCCTGTTGCCTTGAATGGGCTCATCTTCTTGGGTGGTTGGAACAGGGAAGAGTTGGCTGGATGAGCTGTGTCTTCCTTCTGGATTTTAGGCTGGGGAGCTGCACTGCTTTAAGGGATTTTGCCTTAATAAGGCTCCTTTTGCATGAAGTGCTTGAAAACTTGGGTCGGCTGAAAGAAAAAAGCAAACTCTTCAGTGCTGCTCACACGTCTGGCTGTAGGCCAGACAGCAACCTTTGAGTCTGGGCTGATCTCCTACCACCTACAGAAGCCATCCCCTTCTGTCACCGTGGGGCCACCTCTACAGTCAGCTACCATTGAAGTCTGGAAGTTGGAAACTGAGTGTTATGGGTTTGCATATGCTTTTGCATGTAGATTTTTACTTATCCAGCCTTTATTATGGTTCTTATGCTGGTTGGGGTGTTCCTCAGAAGCATAGTGTGACTGTGGGGGCTGCAAACCTTTGTGGATGTCTCCTCCTTTGGAGTGGAACTTGCAGCTGCCTGCCCATATTTATATGAGTTTGCTCCTTTTGTGCCTTGGAGATCTCAAAGGCATTTTCTCTCTGAAATGAAACACAAGGCTTGTGCTTTGTGATGGTGGGAAATGCAGCAGATGGCAGTCCAAACTGAAACCCATCTCAGATTGTAGAATCGTAGAATGGTTTGGGATGGAAGGGACCTTAAAGAATCATCCAGTGCCACCCCCTGCCCTGGGCCGGGACACCTCCCACCACACCAGGTTGCTCCAAGCCCCCTCCAACCTGGTCTTGAACCCCTCCAGGGATGGGACAGCCACAGCTTTTCTGGGCAACCTGGGCCAGGCTCTCA
>BJBW01006800.1:71830-86722 GCA_004320125.1 Scolopax mira
CCCACATCTCAGCTCCATCTCCCCTCTTGCAGTGTCAAACCCTTCCCCCTTGTTCTATGGCTCCTCCCTGATCCAGAGTCCCTCCCCATCTCTCCTGGGGCCCCTTTAGGGACTGGAAGGGGCTCTAAGGTCTTCCTGGAGCCTTCTCTTCTCCAGGCTGAACCCCCCCAACTCTCTCAGCCCCCCCTCCCAGCAGAGGGGCTGTAGCCTCTGATCATCTTGGTGCTTGTGAGGAGCATCGGTGCCAGGGCATGGGCAGCCTGGCCCTTTGCCTGGGGTATTAGTTGTAATTCCCCCCAATTTTGGCAATCAGTGCTTGCTTCTGTTCTGTTTTTAAATCTTCTGCTTAATGTCATCACTGCTTCCTGCTGGCTTAACGAGTCCCTTTGCTCTTCCAACAGGCACTTTGCTTTCAATGGGCTTTGGATTTGTGGAGTACAAGAAGCCAGAGAGTGCCCAGAAGGCCCTTCGCCGGCTCCAGGTGAGCTTGGGTGTTCTTGGTCCAGGTTTCTTTCCAGAAGCAGTAGGCAAAGGCTTGGGTAGACTGGAAGGTCCAACATGTAGCTGAGGATGTCGGGGCTGTGACTTAGGCTGTGCAGATGGTGAAGCCTCTAAAATGGGCAAGGAAAGAGGGTTTGTAAAGGGACAAGACCTCATGAGAGAAGAGCATTTCCTAGCGCTGATCCAATACGGAGGTGGCAGAAAACATGCAATGATTGAAATTTAATGAGTTTATTCTGCAAGGTGCCCTTTGCAGAGGTGGTAGAGACCCAAGCTCCCACTCGCAATGATTGCTTGGTATTTAGTGCTGCAGAGTCTGGCCTTCCCCTCTGTGGCTCTGTCATTGCTCCAGGGTCTTCTAGCCTCCTGCCTTCTCCATGGGGTTTGGCTGTACCAAAAATAAGGAGTAAATCACTCTCTGCTGCTGGAAAATGGAGTGTTTGGTCCTCACTACCTGGGTGGTGTGGGCCAGGCAGCTGGAATGATCCCTTTCTAGGTGGATGTGAATGAATTACTGTGTGTAATGGTGTTCAGTGACCACGATCCACGAGTCCCACCTTCAGCAAGTGGGATTTTACTATTCTACAGCCTTGGGAAGCCTTGGGCAGATGTGTCTCCTCCATCATTTTGAAAGGCAGAATCCTGGGGAAGAGAGAAAGCAGGGAAATGGGTATATTTTTGTGGAGGGAATAGGCCGGAGGGCTCTAGGGTCCCAGTGTCTTTGCATGTCATGTACCCTGTCAGGGGTGATGAGACAAGAAGCTGCTTGTTTTCAGTGCTGGACTGTAGGAAAATTATTTGAGGCATGGGAAGCAAGAGACAGAAGACTTTCTCACCTTAGTGGCTACTGATTGGCCAATAAAACATCCTTGGCTCATTCCAGAGGAAGTCAGTAAGCCAGTGAAGAGTTTGCTGTCTAGAGATAAAGGAAACCATAGCTCAGAGCAGCAAAGCGACCCATCTTTGCCAATTTAGTGGCAGAGCTGAGACTGATGGACATCTAGAGCTGCTGCTTCAGTCAGTCAAGTGCTCTCCAACCTCCTATCAGAAGCCTTGGTGTTCAACAGAGAACAACTTTGGCAGAGAGAAAGGGAGGAATGTACAGGAAAGAGCAAGATACGAAAAGTCGTGCTTGTATTCTGGAATCTTGGAAGCTGTTGTGACTCTGGTTATTTTTATTATTTATTTTTTTTCCTGTTGGTTTTCCTTTGTTTTAACTTTTAGGGCTGCTCTGTAGATGGCCATAAGCTGGAAGTGAAAATCTCGGAGAGAGCTATCAGGTAAAGCTTTTGTCTTGCCTCTAACAAGGTTACGTTTCAGCTGCAGCAATGCTTGGTGGGTTCTTAAGTTCTTAACATTGTATTTATTTTTTTTTTACTTAACGTTTCTGCATCGTGATCAGGAGTGCTCTGACTGCTGAGTGCATCAGCCTTCCTTGTGCTTTACTCACAAGTCACTTGGGTCAGTCTTTCCAAAGGAAAAAGAAATGATGAAAAGCTGATCGCTCACCAAATGGCACGTTTCCAGTTAAAACCCCTCAGCAGCGTGCAGTAGTGGGACCCCAAAAATGAGCACTCTGTGCTTGAGTTTTCTTTCACCCTCAAGGAAAAGATTTCTTTAAAGCCTTTGCTTTGAGGACAGTTTGCTCAGCATTGCAAAATCCCCTGACTGCCCAAGTTCCAGTGGGTTTAAAGAGTTCTGGAAAACAAATATTCTCTGGGCAGTAAAATCTTTTCGTCGGGGGGGAACAGCAGCTTAAGAATAATATTCTGCTGCCAATTCTCATCAAATCAAAGCAAAAAATGGATTGTTTGGGGTTTTTTTCTTGCTTGGAAAAAAGATTTGGATTTTACTACTTTTGCTTGGGCTGTCAGGGGCAGAGAGGATGGTTAATTGGGGGTGAATTTATTTTGAGTTGAGAGTCCTACTTTTTAGGGCTTCCTGCCCTGTTTTTATCCAGTACAGAATCTTTTGAAGTCCCAAGTTGAAAATTAACATTGAAAGGTGGATGTTGGTGGCCAAAAGCTGTCCTTTAGACACTTTGGAAACCCTACTGGAGGAGGTATCTCTGAAATGTCAAAATTGGCTCAAAAGCCTGGTCCTTGAAGACCAGGAACAGTCTGACAGCTCCCTGTCTGTGCTTCCTATTTCAGTTCTTTAATAAACCATGTGTTTTCATCCGTTGGAAATTCTAAAAACCCTCCAATGTAGGTATCCAGCCTATAACATGGAATGCTTTGCTTTAAGCTGTTTTTAAAAATACATTAAACAGTGCATTCTCCTGACAATTGAATGGACAAGATTTGATGTCAAAACCAAAGTTAGTAGCAGATCCGAGTCCAAGCCTGACATCAGCTGAGCTGGCAGTCAGCAAGCTGGAAACTTTGATTTTTCAGATGTAGGATTTAAATTGAGTCATTCCTTCTCCGTGTGCTGTGTGACATTCCCATTGTCACCAGTAAGATGCCAGCCCTGATGTCAGTGTGACCTCGCTGGTTAATTTTTCTGTGTTCCTGATTTTGAAGGAGCCAGGATGCGACGGGTGTTTCGCTGCTCTGTGGTCCTTACCCCCACCCCTTTCTGTTGCCTTCCTAGGCCCACTGTGAAATCCTCCAGAAAGAAACAAACCGTCAAGAAGCAGAAAACTTCCAAGATCCTGGTCCGAAACATCCCGTTCCAGGCCACTGTCAGGGAAATCAGGGAACTCTTCAGGTAGGAAAGTGCTTCCCATCGGGTTTTTGGGGTCCTCCAGGCTGTAGCCGGGATGATTTTCATACGGGCTCTTGCTGTTGGATTGTAGATGAGTTTTGTTTTCCTTGTGGAAGTAAAGAAGCTTTTTGTTGGGTGTAAATACAAACAGCTTGGCGGGTTATACCAGTGTAGAAATCCTACGGGTGAGAGTGGGATCACTTCAACCAGCGTTTTGGCTGGAGCCACTGTCAGACCGGTGGCCTGTCGCCGTGCAGGAACACTCGTGGAGCTTCAGGATCTTCCCTGCCTGTTGAGTAGATGACACAGGATGGGATTGATTTCTTTTTCCTCTTGCCTGAGAGGCGTGCAGCAGCTTTCCTGATGCTCAGCACACCTGGCTGGGGAGGAGCACCAGGAGCCTCTGCAGACAGCAGCTCCTCCATCTGTCTTTCCCACGTGATGGTTTGGCTCCTTCCCACCGTGGAGGGAGTACTTAGGTCTTCCTTTCCCTTCCACGAGTGTTTTTCCTGCCCTTGCTTCCCATCCTCTGTGGTCAGCAGCCCCGTGTCCATAAGGATGTGGGACTGTGCTGTCTGGAACACCCCCCTCCAGCAGCCGTGAGACCTGCCTGGGTAGGGATTTTGGGATCCCACTCCGTGTTCTTCTCTGCACTGGCTGAGCTCTGTTTAATTTGTATCCTCAGCTCTCATTAAGTCTCATAATGCATCCCTGAAAAGAGGTGACATTTTGTAAAATACAGCATTTCTTCATCTCCCAGGAGGAGGATCTCTTGCTCTTTGACCCAGGTCGTGGTCCCAGCTCCGCTGCTGGTTATGAAGGAGTTTGGGGGAGTCAGTGTCCAGCTCTGCCCATCGTTTTTTCCCCATCTGGAAAATAAAATGGCTCATATCTGCAGAGCAGGGGGAAGCACTGTGTTAGGAGGTGGCTTTTCTTCTAAGCAAAAGACAATCTCTTTTGTCTGGTCGGGGCTGTGGTGTCTCTTCCCAAAGGGACCGAATTGAGGAATCATTTAACCCTTTGACACCTCCCTGGACCACGGAGTGAAAACCTCCTTGTGAGGAGCCACGGGGCAGTGATTTGTTGGTTGTAGGAGAAACAACACATTTCCCTTTGAGCAGTGAATTCTACCTGCTTTATGAGCATGGGATGTTCTCCTGGGTTGCCCACAGGCAGGGACAGTGTCTCCCATGTGGCTCGTAGTGTGTTTCCTCGCAAGGTGGAAGGTGGGGAGGAAAACTGGATGTTGCAGCACATTTTTTGGGGTAGGTTCTGGAGATTTAACAGGGTACAGACCATGATGTGGCTCTTGGACTCAGGTTGTGGAAGGGTGATGGTAGGCACAACCTAGAGATCCCTGCAGGAAAGCAAAAGGTTTTCCTTGCTTGTGCTGTGCGAGGTTGGATGCTTTTGTTTCGATGCTGCCCTGAGAGCTTTTAGTGAAACACAGCCAAAAAAAAAAAAAAAAAAAAGGAAAAAGGTGGACTTCCATGTCACTGTGCTGAGTTTTCTTAGCACGTGGGGCACCACAGATTTCAAACCCAGCACCGTGTGGCTACGTAGGTGACCTTTGTAAAGCTGGAGCAAACAAAACCGGGGGGATCTATTTCCCTTCTCGGGCCCTGGGTACAGTTGAAGGAGCTGGAAGGTTTATGGATATCGTGAGGAGACTGGAGGGAGGTGGGATTTTTTTGGTATGGTGGTTGTTGTTTTTTTTCTTTTTCCTCCTGCCTTGTCTGACACCTCGGTGCTGTGAGAGGGGGGGTAGAAGAACCCTCTGATTAATATTGCAAGGAACACGCAGCTTCCAGCCGCCTGCGCTGGTGACGGCGCTCTCGGAGCGAGGCCTGAACATCCGTTTCATTTACCTGGGGTCTTCAGAGACGTGCGTCTTATCCTCAAAACAAAAGCTGGGGGCTTTGGTGGGAGGGGGGAGACCCACAATCCTCCCTCCACCCCTGCCAGCTCTCCTTCCCTTCAGAGTGGCGAAAACCAGGCATGACGGAGCGCTACTGAACACTTCATCCTCCTAGATTGCTTTTTTTCTTTTTTTTTTTTTTTTTTTTTTTTTTTGGTAGGGGGGTTGGGGGGTGTTTTTTTAAATCAGAAGCCTTTGCTCTGGAGCTTTCAGCTCATTCTGCATTTAGGAACCTGTCTGATTTGTATTTTGTTCCTCATTTATTGGAAGCGATGAACAATCGCTTGGAGGCGGCACGGGCGGCTGCAGGGGGCACTCTTAGCCTGCCCAGGAAAAGCTGGCTAAGGACCACCACGCTGGGGACCACCACCAGCCTGGGGACAGCAAGGGACCAGCACAGGGACCACCGAGCCATACTGGGGGGCATGGCTGTGCAGGGCAGCAGCCCCCAGGCGGGGGGCTTTGCAGGGCCGGCATCTCCTCTATTGTTTCACAGGCTCCAAAACCACTTTCCAGCTGATGTCTCCCGACCTGCTTCCTTCTGTGCCAGCTTTTTATCTCCTTTCTGAATTGCTTGGGCAGGAGAAAAATTAATAAATATACATAGACAAACAGGTTTTTTATATATATATATATGTATTATGGTGTGTATATATTACCCCAGAAAAATACATATATTATACAAATATATATTTCCAAATATGTCTCTATTTCCAAATATATATCTCTCTCTATATTTGATATTTCCATATAAATATTTATATTTGGCAATATAGACATATAATTCTAAATATATATATATATTTCTATGGTTTGAGCTTTGTCAGGGAGCTGTCTTCTTTTCAAATGGACCCCCAGTGGACATTAATGACACTGGAAAAGCAAAATAAGGGGGGTGGTTGTTTTGAACAGTGAATTTTTCTAGGTGTTTTGAAAGGGCAGTTCAGGAAATCCTGCCCTTGTTGTCTTTATGCTTTTTAATATGTTTATGGATCCATTGCTTAAACGCTTAGACTTGCCCTGTGCCATGGTTGGTGTTCTCCCAACAGTGGAAGGTGGACCATAGTCATCCGGCGTGTGTTCTCCTTTGCTGTTGCCTTTCTCCAGCTGATCCAGTGATGGGTGCAAACCAAGAGGAAGGCCTCTCTGGACTGTTCTTTGGAAGCTCTTGGGGACACATGTGCTTCCCATCACACGTGTCCTCTGCATCATGAGCACCCACGGGTCTGGGGAGCCTCATTCCCTATGAGTTTCCTCTTGCCCATCCCTGGCAGCGAGGCAGACCCCAGGGAGGGAGACAGGGAGCCCATTGGGAAAGGTCTGTGAATGGGTCTAAAATTCACATTGTTTTTTTTTTTTATTTTATTTTGGTTTTTTCTTTTTTTTTTTTCCTTCCCCAAACTCCCAGTTTGCAGGAAATTCAAACCAAATGCGTTTCTTTGAATTTTGGAGTTTGGGGAGTTCTAATAGTTGGGCTGGAGGAAGGCGATGCTTAATTTTCTCTGTCCAGGAGTCACGAATGCTGTGGTAAACACCTAAAATCCTCTGCCCTGAAAATAGATGTCTTGTTGTAGGGTCCACAAGCCTTGGGTGCTGCCCATGGCTTTGCAGGGGTGCGTGGGGCTGCTTCAGAGCATGTCTTGCCATCCTCTGTGTGAGGTGTTAGCCTCTCTCACACCTTCGGGGCATATTATTATTATTTTATTTTTTTTGAGACCTGATAGGTGTTATTTTCTTCAGAGGGAGAAATGCTTTTCAATTATAGGGGCTGGTTTTGGGCTAGGTGTGAAGATTTAGCTTTTGTGGGTGTGGTGTTTTTTTTTTTCACCCCTCATTTTTGTTCTTTATTAGATGCTACTCTTATCTTTACTACCTGGAAAAATAACAAAAGACAAATGGTCCTTAGTTCCTTTCAAAGAGCCATAGTTAGGGGAGGAGAGACAAAGGGATTGATATCCCATGAAGGCTGCTAATTTTTGCTACCAAATTGGGGGGCTTTTATGGCAAGATTTTTATTATTTTTTATTTTTTTTTTTCAAAAGGAACTCTCGATGTGGCAAGCTGAATTGGAGAACTGTGAAAGGCCACATTTTCACAGATTGGAGCTCTGGCAATTTCTGAAAATTAGGCTCCTTTAAAATCTACTGCATTAGATCCATGCAGCCTTCTTTGGAAGTTCCAATTAACTATTTTGTTTCACGGCATCCCCTTCCATCCTCCTTCCTTCCCTCTCTCCACACCAACTTGCCTGAACATGAAAAACAAGGCTGTTTTGCAGTTGGCATGTAACATTTCAAAGAGGTGTATGTTTTGTTTTCCCAAAAGGGGGGGTGGTTAGATTTAGAAAAAGACTTCTTAAAGATTTCTAGCCCAATCAGATTCAACTTGAGGGGTAGAAAAGTCTGCCTAGACTTTGACGTGCCCGATGCTTATATGGCTGAAGGAAGCAGATTATTAGAGTTGCATCTCAAGTAGGATGTTTTGGGGCTGGCATCACTGCTTCTTTTTGTTGCAAAATACAGCTGAGAGCTTTCCCTTAGGTCTCTATCTCTAAATTCTCCAAAAGTTGCAACTTCCAGCCCTCCTCTGCCAATTCTCTGCTGTAGACCCCCAACCCTCAAAATTCAGAGGGAGATCAGATGGCAGGTCCGTGAGTGGGGACGGTGTTTTAGTGTCCCCCTTGACTATCCTTTCCTGTTCCCCCACAGGAACCGATGTCAAACACGTGGTAAAAAGCTGTAAAATTATAAAATTATTTTTATACTGGACTTGAGTTTGCCTTAAAGAAGCAGCCAGCAGAAAAAGTAAGGGTGTGCCAGAGCAGGGAGCAGGTTCTCGGGTGCATTTATCTCCATATTCTGACTTTCCTACAAAGAAAGTAATGCTGCTGCTTGGGAAGACCTTCGGGACTGGGTGTCTCTTTTAATTTTAACTACTTTGCTGACTATTTTCTCCATCTTGACAAAAGACGTGGCATTTATTGCATCTGGCAAAACAAGTGCCTGGGACTGATTAGGAGAAAACAGATCTATTCCCTCTGATAGAGGGTAAAAGTGAAGACAACCCACTAGGACAAGACTTTGGAGTCCTGTCTCTTCTAGAAGAAGAAGAAAAAAAAAAATCTCTGCCAGTTTATCCACTGTATCTTTCTTCAGAGATTTTTTTTTTTTTCTTAAGGCAGTCTTTATGAAGTTAATTTTATAAGATGATGCCTTTCACTTCTTCTGACCTATTATAATAAAGTGTAGTTATCAGAATGGGCTTTTCATTTCCCATTATAAAGGACAGGGTGGTATAATGAATCCGTCTGCCAGACACACTTGCTGTTCACACCTTTCTCCCAGTAATGGAGTCTACATGACTGGAGACAATTTCTTCTTCCCAGACTAACATTGCCCTGTTGAAGCTGTGGAAATCTTTGCTACCGAAAGGTGGAGGAGGGGAAAAAAAAAAAAAAAAATTAGTCCCTTCATAAACACGTGAGTTCATTAAGCAGGTGCTGGGTGGTATTAATTAGAATATTCACCACAAACAGCCCTAGGATGCACAGCGCTTCAAGCATCGCTTGCTCAACAGTCTAAGGTCAGATTATTCTGCAAGTGAGGCTTTTGCTTTAAAAACCCAGGATGTTGTGCTAGAAATATTTCTAAATCCATTCCTGTTTCCTCTGAGCTGCTTAAAATTTTCTCTCCACGCTGTCCCCCTGCAGTTGGATGGTGTGGGGGAGCTGCAGAAGTCACAGTGAGGATATTCTCAGGGTGTAAGGGGTTGCTGGGGATAGGGCAGGGATGGAGCTGATGGGTAGGATGGTGGGGAGAAGCCACCAGGAGCTGCTGGGGCTGTGCTGGAGGTCCAGTCTGGAAATGATGGAGAAGCTCAGTGATTCCCAGTGACCACTGGTCTTGCCTGTTCCTCCTGCTGTCCAGCCATATCAGTAGACTTGTCCATGGTGAGACATCTCCTCCTGGCCAGATTGATGGTTTACCTCCTGGCCGTCTGCTGGGAGTGATGTCCACCAGTGTGTGCTGTGCCCTCCTGTGAAAAGCCAAAGTGCAGCTCTTTCTTCACCATTCAGCAGCTGGAGACTCCCCCCAGCACCCCACAGAGCCTCGGCCAGGGCATGTGCATTGCAAACACAGCTGTGATTCACAGGACTATAAAAACTCCTATTTATTATCTTCTCAGCCCTTTACAATCAAAACAAAATTAAATTGATGTAGATAAAGTATGGAGATTGTTATTTGAGGGGCAGGGGGGACAGGGCAGGGTTGCTAGATGTTCAGGTGTTGGTCACACTGGGCTACAGTACTGGTGGAAGGAAGTGGAGCAGATCATCAACCCTTTCTTGGGGTGGGAATGGCTGTTGGGTTCATTCCCTGTTCCTCTGGGTTATCTCCATGAGCAGGTTAAGCTGTGTTTCTTGAGTTGTTTTATCAAGTCTCCAACTAGATCCAGCCTGGAGGACTTGGAAAAGAGGTGGGGAAGCTGTATGGGTGCTCAGCAAAGCCCACTGCCTAAATGTCTCTTGTCCTACCTGTGTGTGGTTACCCCAAAGCAACAGGCTGCTTCTTCTCTCCAGGAGGCTACTTCTGGTGAGGAACAGCCTCTTGGTCTTCCATAGGTCTGGTAGCCTAGTAGCCTCCTTCATTGCTTGGATCCCACCTTTCTGGCTTCCCCTGGGAACCAGGACGTTGGTGCCAACACAAGAAGGACAGTGGAACGTGTATCTTGCCAAGAGCCACACGTTTAGGTGGAAAACGGTCAAAAATACTTAAAGGAGCAAGACCTGGAACATGTCTCATTACACATTTGAGCTCTGACAGCAGGAATGGTGCCTCCGAGTTGGGTTTGGTGTTGAGTGAGACTGCAGAGTCGGGTTTGTGAGGAAGCAAATGGGTGGGTTAAAAAAGTGACCCCTTGTTCTTTGAGATCCCTAAAGAAGACATCTCTCTTCTGATCCCTGGTCCTGGCCATGGAGTGCCCTGAGGTTACAAGCACTCGATGACGTGGTGATTTGTGTTCAAGTGCACATGTTGATGCTCTGATATCTTTAGATCTTCGTATCTTTATGTTTTAGCACGGGTGGATTGCCATGCTAACAGTGCTTTTGCCCTGTTTCGGTCCATCTCCAGAGACAGAGACCCTTCTTGTTTTAAAGGTGGTTTCCCAAAACTGTGGTCCAAACCCACGCCTGAGCGTGGTAGGGCTGCATGTCTGGGAAGGAGCATCGATGGGATGCTTCAAGGCCACATCTTCAGGAGATGGGAACACAAGTGGTTTCCGATGGTGCCAGCAGATGATGCGGTGCTTTGCGCTCATTAACGCTGGATTTTAGCTTCCTAATTAGGATGTGAGGTCTGTGCCTTGGGCTGCTGAGCGTCTGAGGAGGAGCGTGTCTGGCGTTGGGGGGCCTGCAGGATGCTGCTCTGGATTGAAGCTTCCCAGTGCTTGGATGTGTTGTCTTCACCAAGGTTGGAAAGCTGTTTGGGTGATTGCTCCCTCCACCCTGGCTGAGGAGCTCCGGGGTTTGGGTTTACCAGGAGAAGATGGGTTTCCCAGGTCCGTGGCAATCTCTCCTCTCTGCATCCCTCCAGCAGACCAGGGGATGGTGTTTGCACCAGGTTCTGACTCCTCCGTGCCCTTTTGCTGAGCTGCTGTGGTCCTCCTATGGTCCCACCACATACCTGGCTCTTCTCCCACCCCTGGTTTCTGCCACCCCTCCATTTTCCCCTCATATGGGGGACAACTTAGGTCTTTCTCCTTCTGCTGGACCACCCTGTGTCATCTGCCTTTGCATGAAGCTTGTTCTCCTGCACATCCTGCCCCAGGAGCATCCTTGCAGGGGGGCTCAACGTGGGGGATTTATGAATCCTTGTGTGCTCCCGTGTCCAAACTGGGGGTGTGGAGGGAAGCTCAGGGGTGCAGGTGCTTTTCTGGGCAGCAATTTCCAGATACGTGCACCAGCCTCGTGAGGTGAGAGCTCTGGATGAGAACACAGGGAGCTCATTTCTTTCACTAGCTCAAAAATTGTAAATTATGCGTATTATTTTGGTCCTTTTTCGAGCCCTTTCCTTACGTGCTGGAGACCCAAACGCAGCAACGTTGGGCTGATGTTCAGAGACCAGAAATGGAACCAGCACTTTAATTTGACTATCCAAAATGAGCCATGGCGGGAGGGGGAGCGAAATAGGTTTTTCAGCGCTGTTTTTCAGTTTGAATCATAAAGGTGTTTAACATAGATAAGGAAATGTTTAACTCCGTGTTATCTTGACAGGGTTGCTTTAAAAGGTGGATCTTCCCAAGAGCAGAAGGAAGATAATATTTTTTTTTCAGCACATCTTTTTCTCCCCCCCCCCATCTTGAATATTCATTGCAATACTCAATTTTTATGGATTTTTGCCCCCTTTTCTGCACTCCACAAACTCCGTACCCACAGGTCCTCTTTTCTGCTTGCCCAAAACCTCTGCTGGGGAGTTTTTGGCTGCCTGTTTTGGCTCAGTCTGGTTGTCCCATGTGAAGGAAAGGAGTTTTCTAGGCTGTTTCCTTCCGACTCCTGACGGAGCATCCCTCATCAGGGCACTAAGCCCGAACCTCCTGATGGAACTTAATTAGTTTTCCACCCAGGCTCCGTTGCTCATCAGCATGGAGGAGCTCGGGGAGGGAGGTGGGGAGCGATGGGGAAGGGGCTGCTGTTGAAATGTCTTACTCAAATGTAACTCTGGGAGTTCGTTTTGGGGGTTTTTGCCTGGTTTTCTGTGCTGAGTGGGGCTGGCACGCCTGTGTGCGTACACGTGGGCTTTTTCTTCTTGCTAGGAAGCAAAACCCAAAGCCCAAAGGAGCTGCTGTCTCCTGTAAATAACCCACTTGGTGCTAGGAGTATTACAAGGTCTCCTTTTGTCTGATTTGTTCCGAGAAGCATCTGTGCATCTATGTATAAGGAAGGCAAAACGTATTATTTTTTTTGCTTTATGTTGTAGCCAGTTCTTGTGCCTTTTCAAAATTTTCCCGAGGCTACTTTGGGGGCTGGCAGCTGGGGGGTTGGAGCATCTACAGGGTCGAAATGACACTGGACTAACTTTTGAGCTTGTGTCTTAGCCTTTAAGTCAAGGAGCAGCCAAGATGATTCTTTTCTTCACCTTCTAATTCTTCTCCCATTCCTTTAACTAGAGTTCTCGCGCGGTGGCGTTGGCCCACCCACCTTCCTGTCTTTCTCTGGCGTAGACAGCATATATTTTTCAGTCTCACTTCATGAGAATGTCCTGAACAAGCCTCTAATGAATCACAGTTTTCTCCTCAGGATGACATTGTGTCCTTTATTTGCATCTCTGTTTGGGTTATTATGGGGTGGTGTTGTTTTTTTTTTTAACCTCAACCCTGCTACAGCATTTCTACCTCTTCCAATCAGTGGATTTGAAGCCTGGGGGGATGATTACAATTAAGGACCTTTCATTGCCCACCCTTTTACCTCCCCCCGGGGCATTTGAGCCTCCTTGGCTTCCGCAGCTGGTGGCACCATGAGTGTTCCTGTCTGTGCTCCTGCCCGCGTGTGGCTTTCCCTGAAGAAACCAAGCTAAGGCAGATTGAGCTGACCATCTGTCTTCTCTCGTCCCTTTCCTCCTCTCCCAGCAGTATCTTGACCAATTCCAGGCATCTGGCAGAGGGGAGGTGATCTTAAAATTGAGAACTTGGTGCAATTAAGTATAGGAGGACGCTCCGGAGGCCACCAGGAAGGTATGACCCTTATTAGACAACCAGGAGTTCCCATAAGCTGTCCTTGAAGATGGGACATTTCTTTCTGACTAAATTCTCATTTTATTAGATACTGGGGAACCTGACCCTGGGAAAACCATCTATTTTCTTCTTCTCCTCACAGCCCTGCCTCTTAGCAGAGGGACTGCCCATCGGTGGTCTGGGCATATCAGGCTGTCCCCTCATGGATGACCACCTGGGATGTGCCCAGGGGGGACAGGTTTGTTCCCCCCTTAATATTTTTCTTTTTTGACATCTCCTTGAGGACCCTTGATTGGAAAGGCAGCAACGATGACTTTTCTGATCCCAGGAGATCTCGGGCCTGATGGCAAGCAGCACCCTTGGGATTTGTGTCACAATTTGTCCTGCAAAGTCACTTGTCAGGCTGGGCTGCGTGACCCCTCCTTGGTTCTCTTTAACCTAGGTCCTGCTCTGCCGTGCTAGCAACTGAAGGGTTAAAAGAGTTTGAGGTGGGGGAAGGGGGGCGAGGAGGTGGAGACAGGTATTTCAGATGCTCATTACTCACTGCCAGCTTCCCCCAAAATCATATTAATTTCACGCTGTCACGCAGGACTGCGCTGTCTCTCTCGTCATCATCCAGGAGGGTGACAGGGATGGGGGGGGGTGTGTGGAACATGGGGCTGTGTCCCCCCCTAAGGCTCCACATCACACATGCAATGTGGAAACCTCATGGGTAACCTCGTTGTGGGACCGGGCTGGGGCTTCTCACCTTGAAAAGGGGGGGATCTGGGGAACAGGGGGGTGCTTTTCCACGCGCTGCCTCCCGATGATGGTTTTCCACCCCGCTGCTTGTGCAAAAACCCCATGAAATTAGGTCTGCTGCAGCAGGGAAGCCTCGGGGAGGGATGGAGAGAGGGAGGAGAGCTGCCAACCTGCCCTGACCTACCTGTGGGCACCCAGGATGGTGCTTAAAAGTTGGGTTTTTTACCCATAACCTTCCTTTCCTTTTTTTAATAGCTTGGCCTGGCTCTCCCTTGCAGAGATTGCTTCCTCGGCTGCTGCCTTTATCCTTTCTCCCCCTTTTTTTCTGCCACAGTTTTGTCTGTTTTGCTCAGGGCATCTGCCAGAGCTGTCACCTCTGCGGGGACTTCTCACTGTCACACAAGGTAGGGCTGGGACTCTCAGGGCTCCTGGGGGCAGGCAGCTCATTCTCCCCCTCCTAAGGTTCTCCGACAGCAGGGATTCTGCACCATCCCCAGCCATTTTTGTTATTTTTATCCCTATAAGGTGTCTCAGCTTTTGTCCACGTGTGCTCTCATAATTATTTGGGGGGGAGGAGGAGGGTTAAGTTCAGAAGGATCATCTCCTCCCCTTTTCTCCCATCACATACCCTGTGGTCACTCTTCTTGCAGCACTTGGCAAAATACAGCAGCAAAAACCCAGCTGGGGTCTCCCAGTTTGCAGAGGAGAGGAGGAAGTGGCACATTAGGAGGCTTTATAATAAACTTTGGGAGGGGAGTTACCTGCCTGTGCAGGGAGAGGAGTCTCTTGAGCCCTGAGGGACTCATGACTCTCATGCCCACAGACCCCTGGACCCTCAGGAGTAGAGGACACAAGCAACAGCTCCTGTGGCAGCAGCAGCACCAGCCTCTGGTACCCAGAAACGAGTGCTGGGTGTTATCACTGCTAATTAAACATTAGAGAATCTATGAGTCCAGGCATTAGTCCATTTCTTTAATCAACTCTGCTTGTGATTTTCTGGCCCTGATTCCTTTCTGAAGTCCTCTCTTCATCGAAAAGGCCATCCTCTTGTGTGAACCAAAAGCAGGTTCCTCCTATGTAGCCACATCCTTTGGGGACGTTGCCATCTTTCCTTGATGCCATGTGTTTCCCCCACCTTTGCAATGACCTCACAAGCAGCGAGTTATGGCAGGAAAGCTCTTTGAACCTCCTTTTGCAGGGCTAACGCTGGGTGTCATCCCGCATGTGACCAGCCTGTGGTGATGCTTCTTAGCTTCATAGAATCATAGAAGGGTTTGGGTTGGAAGGGACCT